>CAUYUJ010017780.1:55000-85000 GCA_963575745.1 Prorocentrum cordatum
GGGGCCTTCGGCGGAGTTCCCTATGGGGCCACGAAACGTGTGAGGGGTGTGCCGAATTGGGTGGGGGCGGACGCATGCGGGCGGCCAGAGCACTGGGGCCTTCGGCAGCTCCTATGGGGGCACGAAACGTGGGGCTCCCTATGGGGCCGAATTGGGTGTGGGGGACGCATGCGGCGGCAGCACTGGGGCTTCGGCGGAGCTCCTATGGGGCCACGAAACGTGTGAGGGGTGTGCCGAATTGGGTGTGGGGGACGCATGCGGGCGGCAGCACTGGGGCCTTCGGCGGAGCTTCTATGGGGCCACGAAACGTGTGAGGGGTGTGCCGAATTTTGTGTGGGGGACGCATGCGGGCGGCAGCACTAGGGCCTTCGGCAGAGCTCCTATGGGGCCACGAAGCGTGTGAGGGGTGTGCCGAATTGGGTGTGGGGGACGCATGCGGGCGGCAGCACTGGGGCCTTCGGCGGAGCTCCTATGGGGCCACGAAGCGTGTGAGGAGTGTGCCGAATTGGGTGTGGGGGACGCATGCGGGCGGCAGCACTGGGGCCTTCGGCGGAGCTCCTATGGGGCCACGAAACGTGTGATGGGGGGGTGCCGAATTGGGTGTGGGGGACGCATGCGGGCGGCAGCACTGGGGCCTTCGGCTGAGCTCCCTATGGGGCAACGAAACGGTGTACTGGGGGGGTGAAACGCAGGGAAGACGGGGAGGAGGGAGGAGGAGGGGGAGGAGGCAGCGGGAGGAAGGAAGGAAGGAAGGAGAACGCGGGGCACCGTCTCTTCAAAACGAGGACCCAACACCACAGGATGGTTGGGAAAAAAAACCGAAGCGAAAACCCGTTTCCCGGGATTCTTGTGTGTAAAAACAATACGCGGGGGGGTGTCGGATATTTACGGGACGCCATCAGGGGAAGTGGGAGAGTATTTTCATATTGTGTAATTGTGGAGGGCGCAGGAGAAGCAGGCAGAGGAGACAAGGAAACAAAGGAAGGGGAGAAGGAGGAGGAGGAGGAGGAGGAGGAGGAGGAGGAGGAGGAGGGGGAGAGGGACAAGCTAGGTGCGCTCGCGTCATATCTGACATCTTACCCCTCCCTCCCATCCCTTACCATGGCGTAGATCCCCTCTCTACTCGCACAGTCGGATGTCAAGCAGGGCAATGATCCCGAAAGGGTACGCGATGCATTGTAGAGCACGGCGTGGCATGGCGTAGAAGAGCACAGCAAAGCGTAGTATCAACCTAGCATTGCATTGCATGCCGTGGCATGGCACAGGAAATGACGCCAGCGCTGCAGCGGGAGCACGAGTCGGAACGAGCGGAAGCGCGGAAATGAGGCCAGCGCTGCAGCGGGAGCACGATTCGGAACGAGCGGAAGCACGGAAATGAGGCCAGCGTTGAAGCGGGAGCACGATTCGGATTGAGCGGGGCCCGAAAATGAGGCCGGCGCCTCAGCGAGAGCAGCATTTGGGAAGCAAATGCAGGCGAAAACCCAACTCCGGGGAATCCTGTGTGTAAGAAACAGTACGCGGGGGGGGGGCTAACACTTTCAAACCGTCATCATGGGAAGAGGGATAGTAGTATCCGTATTGAATAATTGTGGAGGGCGCAGGAGAAGCGGGCAGAGGAGACAAGGAGGCAAAGGAAGGGGAGAAGGAGGAGGAGGAGGAGGAGGAGGAGGAGTACACGGCCTCCAAGAAAGAGAGAGAACGAAGAGCGGACAAGGCGCGAGACCGTCATCTTTGTCAGCTCCACTTTTTTCGAACAGCGTCACCTGGCCCAATACTTACCGCCCCTCGCGAGGATCGTTCTCCTCTGGGAGCGTCACCTGGCTTGACTATTCGGCACGCCCTTGACGATGACTGTGCGCTACTACGGGGTGTAGTAAGTCGACGCTGGCGGCGCTGGCTTCCGGCTCGAGCGCCAGCTGCATTCTCAAAAACACTGTTGTGTGCAATGGTTTGGGCTACATTTTTTGTATGCTTTTGTTGCGGCGCGGTAGTGTCGATTGTTTCCATCGCAGTATCCACGTGTTGTGCACGCACTACGCTTGTTCCTTTCCCATGTTATTATGTTCGCGACGTTCGAGCACCTCCGAACCCATAGTTGCGAGGATGCCCCAGGAGTTTGGAGGATATCTCAAGGGACCACCTCGCGAGCAGCATCGTCGAGCCTGCAGTTGCGAGCTTGTCTCAGGCGCAACTGGCTGGACCTCGCGTGGCATCTTTGAGCCCTGGCGAGGACGTCTACGTAGATCAAAATTGGCTGGACCACCTCAGGTCAGGGCGTCTCGGAGCGTAGTCTGGCGAGGATGTGTGAGGCGACGAGCCAAGAGTTTCAAGGATGTCTCAGGCGAGACGAGCCGGACCACCTCAGGTCAGGGCATCTCTGAGTCCAGAGGCGCGAAGATGTTTTTTTGCGAAACGGGCTGGATCACCTCGCGCGCGGCATCTCCGAGCCCAGAGTCGGGAGGATGTCTCAGGCGGAATTGTCCAGACCACCTCGCGCGCAGCATCTTCGAGTCCATAGTTGGGAGGATGTCTCAGGCGAAATTGGTCGGACCACCTCTCGCGCACTATCTCTGAGCCCGAATTTATGAAGAGGTCTCATGCGAAACCGGCCAGACCGCCTGTTGCGCGGCATCTCGGAGCCCGGAGTTCCCGTGATATCTCAGGTAAAATTGGCACGACCAACTCAGGACAGGGCATCTCTGAGCTTTGCGAGGATGTCTCAGTCGAGATGGGCAGGGCAACCTCAGGTCGCGGCATCTCTGAGGCCAGAGTTGCAAGGATGTCTCACGCGAAATGGGCCAAACCTGCTCAGGTCAGGGCATCTCTAAACCCAGAGTTGCAAGGATGTCTCAGGCGAAACGGGCCGGACCAAATCAGGTCACGGTATCTGGGAGCTTCGAGTTGCAAGGACGCGTCAGGCGAAAGGGCCGGACCAACGCTCGCGCGGCATCTAGGAGTTCAGAGTTGCGAGGATGTCTCAGGCGAAAGGGGTTGGACCATTTCAGGTCACGGCATAGGATCCCAGAGTTACGAGGGTGTTTCAGGCGACACGGGCTGGACCTCAGGTCACGGCATTTTGGAGCTCAGAATTGCGAGGACGTCTCATGCGAAAGAGGTCGGACAATCTTTCGCGCGGCATCTGTGAGCCCCGAGATGCCACGCAACTGGTGGTCCTGTCAGTTTCGCCTGAGACATCCCATCCTCGCAAGTCTTGCCTTGGGGCATTTTTCGCCTTAGACATCGTCGCAACTCTGGGCCCGTGTATGCCCTGACCTGTGGTGATCTTCGATTCGCCCGAGACATCCTTGCAACTCTGAACTCTTCGTTGTTTTCGTCTTGCTTCTTTTTGTTGACAGGCGTCGAAGGAATCTGCGCATCCCCCCTGTGACCTGACGAACTGTTGCGACGCGCAGTTTTGCTGAGTGGTTGGCATGTTCCCGCCGGGGGGCAGCCAGCGCACGCGCTGCGGCGACGATCACCACCGCTGCGGCGGCGACGGGGACGACGTCGATTTCCAATGTAAACTTTTTGCGGACCTTATGTGGGGCCCAGCGACGGGAGGGAAAGGCAGTGGCAATAATGAGAAGATAACGAGGAGGGCGGGGACGAGGCAGAAGACGAGGAGGAGGACCACGCAACGACGACGACGCCATCATCGGAAGCGGTGGCGGCGACGGCTGCCACGACCACCAAGGTGACAGCGGCGCGCGCGGCTATGATGAAAACGACGACAACGACGACGACGACGACGATAGCGTCGGCGACCTGGCGGCGCCGGCAACGACGACAACGACGACGACCATGCCGAAGACAATGGCGACGACGGCGGCGAGAGCGGCGTCGGTGGTGACGGCGACGACGAGGACTGCAGTGGCTTCGGCAGCGGCGGCACCGGCGGCCGCGACGACGTCTGTTTCGGCGGCGGCGGCGGCGGCGACGACGAGGACAGCACAGCGGTGGTGATGACGACGACGAAAACGACGACGACGGAGACGACGACGACGGCTACGATGTCAACGACGACGGCGACGACGACGTCGCCGACGACGACGCCGACGACGACGACGATGGCGACGAGGAAACACCTCCAGCGCGACAACTGGGAGCCCAGAGTTGCGAGGATGTGTCAGGCGAAACGGCATTTCGGAGCGCAGAGTCGGGATGATGCCCCTGGCGCAGTCGGCCAGACCACTTCGCGCGCGGCACCTCGGATATCAGAGCTGCGAGGAAAGCCGCAGGCAGAACAGGCTGGACCATTTCAGGTCTCCAAGCCCAGAGTCGCGAGGATGTCCCGGGAGGTGCGGGGATGTCACGGGCGAACTTGGTCGGACCACATCGCGTGCAGCATCTTGGAGCCCTGGTGTTGCGAGGATGTCTCAGGCACAATTGGTTGGGCAACCTCTTGCGCGGCATCCGCGGGCTCCGAGTGGCGAGGATGGCGCAGGCAAAATTGGCTGGGCCGCCTTAAGTCCGGACACTTCGGGCCCCCATCGAAGATGTCCCAGGCGAAAAGGGCCAGACCACCTCATGTCACGGTATCTCTCACCCCAGAGTTGCAAGATTGTCTGAAGCGAGACCGGCTAGACCATCTCAGATCAGGGCATCTTTGAGCGCAAAATTGCGAAGATGTCTCCGGCGAAACGAGCCAGAATGTCTCTTGCGTTGGTAAGTTCTGGGCGAGAATGCGTAGGTTGGAAGGCCCCAAGAACAGAGCTGCCGTGGAGTGGGGGTGCTGGGGCGTGGTGGAGGCGAGGGGTGGGGCGTTGGTAGGTTCCGGGCGAGAATTTGTGGACAGAGCTGCCGTGTGGGGGGGGGGTCCGGGACGTGGTGGAGGCGGGGGGTGGGGCGTGGGTAGGTTCCGGGCGAGAATTTGTGGGTTCGGGGGTCTCAAGAGTAGAGTTGCCGCGGGGAGGGGGGGGGCGGGACGTGGTGGCGGCGGGGAGGAGGGCGTCGTAGGGTCCCGGTGAGAATTTGTAGGTTGGGCGGTTCCAAAAACAGAGCTGCCGTGGGGGGGGGGGCGGGACGTGGTGGAGGCGGGGCGGGGGCGTTGGTAGGTTCCGGGCGAGAATTTGCTGGGCTGGGGGGTCCCAAGAACAGAGTGCGGGGGGGGGTGGGGGGGGGCTGGGGCGTGGTGGACGCGGTGGGAGGGGCGTTGGTAGGTTCCGGGCGGGAATTTGTGGGTTGGGGGGTCCCAAACACAGAGCTGTCGTGGGGGTGGGGGGGGCCGGAACGCAGTGGAGGCAGGAGGGTGGCGTTGGTAGGTCCCCGGCGAGAATTTGTGGGTTGGGGGGTCCGAGGAACAGAGTTGCAGTGGGGCGGGGGTGCCTGGGCCGGGGACGTGGTGGAGGCGGGGAGGGGGGGGCGTTGGTAGGTTCCGGGCGAGAATTTGTGGGCTGGGTGGTCCCAAGAACAGAGTTGCCGTGGGGGCCGTGTGGGGGGAGCAATTGGGGCGTGGTGGACGCGGGGGGAGGGGGCGTTGGTAGGTTCCGGGCGAAAATTTGCGGGCTGGGTTGTCCCAAGAACAGAGCTGCCGCGGGGGAGGAGGTGCCGGGACGTGGTGGAGGCGGGGGGGGGGGGGCGTTGGTAGGTTCCGGGCGAGATTTTGTGGGCTGGGGGGTCCCAAGAACAGAGTTGGCGCATGGGAGGGGGGTGCCAGGGCGTGGTGGAGGCGGGGGGGGGGGCGTTTGTAGGTTCCGGGCGAGAATTTGTGGATTGGGGGGTCCCAAGAACAGAGCTGCCGTGGGAGTCCAGTGGGCCGCGAGCGAAAACCTTATCCTAACACAGCGGCCTCCCTACGAAAACCTTATCCTGACTCACTGGCCTCCCTACGAAAACCTTACCCTGACGCCAGGCTTGTGCGCGAAATGCTTCTCCGAATCCAGTGGGCTGCGAGCGAAAACTTTATCCTAATTCAGCGGCCTCCCTACGATAACCTTATCCTAATTCACTGGCCTCCCTACGAAAACCTTATCCTAACGCCAGGCTTTCGCGCCAAATGCTTCTCCGAATCCATTGGGCTGCGAGCGGAAACCTTATCCTAACTCAGCGGCCTCCCTACGAAAACCTTATCCTAACTCATTGGCACCCCTACGAAAACCTTACCCTAACACCAGGCTTGCGCGCCAACTGCTTCTCCGAATTCATTGGGCTGCGAGCGAAAACCTGATCCTAACTCAGCGGCCTCCCTACGAAAACCTTATCCTAACTCACTGGCACCCCTACGAAAACCTTACCCTAACACCAGGCTTGCGCGCGAAAAGCTTCTCCGAATCCATTGGGCTGCGAGCGAAAACCTGATCCTAACACAGCGGCCTCCCTACGAAAACCTAAGCTAGGAGCCCTTGACAATTGTTCCTGTGTCTCAACAGTACTTCTTCCGACGGTGTGTACTCGAAGACCAGCGCCAGCGAACCAGGGGGGTGGCGCCGCCAGGCGCGCGTGGGCGGGCCCGGGGAAGGCCAGGCACAGTCGCTTCAAAAGAGGAGGTGGAGGGGGGGGGCGCCGGGGAAAAACAAAAACAACTCGTTGCCGCGAGAGATCGGTGTCCGAAAACCAGCGCCAAAAGCATTCACAAAACATTGGAATACCCACGTGTGCTTGACTGTGCGCGACCTTCCTCGGAAAATCCGCGCCCGGGAAAACAACAACAAACTTCCATGTGCCCGACTGTGTGTGACTGCTTCAGGGAATTAAGAAAACTCGCTCGGAAAAAAAGCTGAATGCGATTTGAGAATAGAGACCTGGCCATCTAAACGTGTGTAAATGCACAACACGCCATGCTGTGGAATCGCACGCAAATGTGCCATCAGCTTGGCATGGGCATGTGGCTAGTGCCCCTGATATCGCAGATTGTAGCATGTTGGCTGGCCAGTGAAAGATGATAGAGGGGAGGATAAGGAAAAGGAGGAGGAGGAGGACGAGGATGACGGGGGGGAGGAGGAGGAGGACGAGGAGTCACAGGAGGAGGGGGAGGAGGAATATCCTCAGGAGGAGGAGGAGGAGGAGCAACAGCTGCAGCAGCAACAGGGGCAGGAACATGAGGAGCAGGGGGGGCAGGCGGAGGATGAACACGGGGACGCTGAGGGCGGATCATGATCATGACGATGACAACGATGATGACGATGATGCCGATAGGATTACGATGGTGATGGTAATCCTGCGCTCCCTCTCCGGTCCTCGCCATCCTTCTCCTTGTCATTATCATCCTCCTCCTACTTCTCTTCCTCTTCCTTTCCCGTTCCCTTTTCTCATCCTCCTTCAGTTCCTCCTCGTGTTCCTTCTCAAATGCATCTGCCCATCGTCCCGCTTCCCACCTAGTCCGTAACTTCATCATCCCAGCTACGCCGACCCCCATTTAGACGCCAGCTATCCCAAAATATATGCCATGCCCGAGCTTGTTTCGTGGCATTGCTCTGCCATCGACGTCCCCTGCTGTGCCAACCACTGCCCGACCTTCATGCGCGCATGTCCTTGTAATTATGATGTTGTCAGTCCTTACATGATTCGTTGCGTGTTTGATTCGTGTCTAAACGAGTCGTTGCGTTGTCGGTGTCTATCCGTGTCTAGTTCGAACGCGTCTAAACATGTCTAAACATGTCTAAACGTGTCTATCCGTATCTAACACGCACTCGTGTCTATTTTTCCGATACGACGTGTTTAAACATGTCTAGTTATGTCTTAAAAGATGTCTAAAAGTGTCTAAACGTGTCTACTCATGTATATTTAATGAAACACACTAAAACACACAGCCACGAAGCGTTGTAATTCACAGTATACGCGACACATCAAAATAGACACGCGCGCGCCTCGTGAATGAGCGAAGAGTATCAGGGAACCGCGCGCCCGAATAGACACGACACCCTTGTCTTCCAGGGTGGGGGGTACAGGGCGCCCCCGGGAGCGTCCGAAGCGTCCCGGAGGGCCCCTGGGACCGCCAGGAACAGATCGAGACCGCCGAAAACGACCCGCGAGCGCTCCAAGACGCGTATAGATAGCCTCAGGAATGGCCAGGAAGCCCCGAAGACGTTCCAAGAGAGCCCCATGAGGCCCCGAAGGCATCCCAAGAGGCCTCCCAAGAGAGCCGCGACAAGCCAAAGTCACTGATTTTCATTTTCTTTTCGAGGCTTTGGGCCTTCTCGCTTTTTCAGGGTTCCGACGCTCCAAGACCGTCCAAGAGTCTCCCAAAACCGCCCCAAGACGGCCGAAAAGGCCCCCAAGACCGCCCCAAGACGGCCCAAGAGACCCCCAAAATCGTCCCAAGACGGCCCAGGAGAGCCCCAAGATGGCCCAGGAGCCGCCCAAGACGGTTCCAGGAGAGCCCCGACAGGGCTTCAAGATTGCCTAAGTGAGCCCAGCAGGCCCCAAGAGGGCCCCGCGAGGCCCCAAGAGGCCCCAAACAGGCCCTCAAGAGCCTCCCTGGAGGCCCCCAAGAGGCCCCCAAGATGCCCAAAAATGGCCCTGAGCGCGCCCCAAGACGCCTCCAGGAGAGCCCAACAGGCCTCCGAGAGGCCCCCAAGAGGCCCACTGGAGGCCCTCAGGAGGTCGTCCCCATCATGTTCCCGGAAGGCGGTCCGGGAACATGATTCCGCGCCTTGGAGGAGTATTCTGCGCCTTCCGAGGCGCCTTGGACGAAGTACGATTCATATTCTTGAACGCTTTCCGGGAACATGATTTCTCACCATGTCGGAACGCTTTCCTACTGCTGCGGTGCTCTGGGGGGAAGGGACGGGGGGCCGGGAACATGATCGGGAGGTTAGGGAACGAGGGTTTGGAGAGGAGCAGTAGGACAGACGGACGGGGCCCAGGGGCGGGGGTGGGGTGGTGCCACCGGTTGGCATGGCCGCCCCGGGCGTCCTATGGGGTCCACGATCCGCCCAAGACGGCACATGAGGCCCCAAAGACAGCCCAAGAGACCCACAAGACAGCCTCAGCGAGGCCCAAGAGGGCCCCAAGACGCTCAAGAGCGCCCCAACAGCCCGAGATGGCTTGAAGATGGCCGAAGAGGGCCCCAAGAGGGTCTTCAAGAGGCAAACACCGGCCCATTCCCATTCGTAAAGCCTGCGTTTTCAGCATATTCGTTTGCTTGGTCCTCACAGTGCCCCAGACGCCCCCGAGCCCCAAGACAGCCCAAGAGAGACCCAAGAGGGCCCACGACGGCCCAAACGGGTCGTCCTGTGAGGCTCACGGAACCCCCCAAAGACGGCCCAAGAGGCCCCAAAGCCGGCCCAGGAGGCCCCCAAGACGGCCTCAGGAAGGCCCAAGAGGGCCTCGTTCGAAATCATGTTCCCAGAAGCCTCTCCGGGAACATGATTTCCGGGTTTCTAGGACGCCCAAGAGGGCCCCAGGACGGCCCCAAAAGGGCCTTAAAAGATCATTCAAAAAAGCCCGGATGGCCACAGTTCGTTGATTTGCGTGAGATGTTGTTGGATTTCTTCCGCGCGGAGGAGACGGAGAGGGCGAAGGAGGAGGAGGAGGAGGAGGAGGAGGAAGAGGAGAAGGAGGAGGAGGCAGGGAGGAGGAGTGGAGGGGAGGAGGGGGGGAGAGAGGAGGAGGCTCGAGGGCGGTCGACGATCGGCGACGACGACTGGCGACGGTGATTGACGACGACGACGACGACGACGACGACGACGACGACGACGATGATCGACGACGGTCGACGACCGACGACGACGACGACCGACGACGACGACGATCGACGACGATGACAATAGTCGACGGCACCGATCGACGATCGACGGCGACGACGACGGCCACGCCGACGGCGGCGACGCTGCCCGCGTGACAGCCCAAGAGGCACACAAGACAGCCTCATCGAGGCCCCAGAGGGCCCCAAGACGCCCAAGAACGCCTCAAGAGGGCCCGAGATGGCTTGAAAATTGCCGAAGAGGGCCCCAAGAGGGCCTTCAAGAGGCAAAACTTTACCCATTCCTCGTGTAAAGCGCACAATTTCAGCATACTCGCTTGCTTCGTCCTCAGAGTGGCCCCCGAGGAGCCCCAAGACAGCCCAAGACGGCCCCAAAGGCCCCAAAGCCGGCCCAGGAGGCCCCCAAGACGGCCTCAGGGAGGCCCAAGAGGGCCTCGTTCGAAATCATGTTCCCGGAATTTTCTCCGGGGGCATGATTTCCGGGTTCCCAGAACGCCCAAGAGGGCCCCAGGACGGCCCCAAAAGAGCTTAAAATGACATTCAAAAGTTCCCAGAGGGCCACAGTTCGCTGATTTTCGCGAAATGTTGTTGGATTTCTTCCACGCGGAGGAGACGGAGAGGGCGAAGGAGGAGGAGGAGGAGGAGGAGGAGGAGGAGGAGGAGGAGGGGGAGGAGGAAGAGGAAAAGGAGAAGGACGAGGCGGGGAGGAGGAGTGGAGGGGAGGAGGGGGGGAGAGAGGAAGAGGAGGCTCGAGGGCGATCGACGATCGGAGACGACGACCAGCGACGGTGATTCACGACGACGACCACGACCACGACCACGACGACGACCGATGACGATCGACGACGATGACAACAGTCGACGCCGCCGATCGATGATCGACGGCGACGACGACGACGACGGCCACGCCGACGGCGGCGACGCTGTCCGACAGCCTCAGCGAGGCCCAAGAGGGCCCCAAGACGTCCAAGACGGCCTCAAGAGGGCCCGAGATGGTTTGAAGCTGGCCGAAGAGGGCCTTCAAGAGGCAAAAATCGGCCCACTCCCGTTGCACAACGTACGTTTTCAGCATACTTGCTTGCTTGGTCCTCGCAGTGCCCCAGACGCCCCCGAGCCCAAAGACAGCCCAAGAGAGACCCAAGAGGGCCCAAGACGGCCCCAAAGGGTCGTCCTGTAAGGCTCACGGAACCCCCAAGACGGCCCAAGAGGCTCCAAAGTTGGCCCAGGAGGCTCCCAACACGGCCTCAGGGATGCCCAAGAGGGCCTCGTTCGAAATCAGATTCCCAGAAGCCTCTCCGGGAATATGATTTCCTGGTTCCCAGGACGCCCAAGAGGGCCCTAAGACGGCCCCAAAAGGCCCTAAATGGACGTTCGAAAAGGCCTGGAGGGCCATAGTTCGCTGATTTGCGCGAGATGTTGTTGGATTTCTTCCGCGCGGAGGAGACGGAGAGGGCGAAGGAGGAGGAGGAGGAGGAGAAGGAAGAGGAGAAGGAGGAGGAGGCGGGGAGGAGGAGTGGAGGGGAGGAGGGGGGGAGATAGGAGGAGGCCCGAGGGCGATCGACGATCGGCGACGACGACCGGCGACGGTTATTGACGACGACGACGACAGTCGACGACCGACGACGACGACGATAGAAGACGACGACAACAGTCGACGTCGCCGATCGACGAACGACGGCGACGACGACGACGGCCACGCCGACGGCGGCGACGCTGTCCGCGTGCGCGGAGCCACCCTGGACCCAGTCTTTTCTGCATCGTTCGAAATCCTCTCCCCTGAAGCGTTTCCGGGAACATGATTTCAGGAGGAGGAGGAGGAGGAAGTTGAAGAGGAGGCAGATTAGGAGGAGGAGGAGGAGGAGGAGGAGGAGGAGGAGGAGGAGGAGGAGGAGGAGGAGGAGAGGAGGATGAGTGGGCGGGAGGGCTCGGGGCCGATCGACGATCGGCGACGGTGATCGGCGACGGTGATTGACGATGACGACGACGGTCGTCGACGGCGACGACCGACGATAGAAGACGACGACAACAGTCGACGTCGCCGATCGACGAACGACGGCGACGACGACGACGGCCACGCCGACGGCGGCGACGCTGTCCGCGTGCGCGGAGCCACCCTGGACCCAGTCTTTTCTGCATCGTTCGAAATCCTCTCCCCTGAAGCGTCTCCGGGAACATGATTTCAGGAGGAGGAGGAGGAGGAAGAGGAAGAGGAGGCAGATTAGGAGGAGGAGGAGGAGGAGGAGGAGGAGGAGGAGGAGGAGGAGGAGGAGGAGGAGAGGAGGATGAGTGGGCGGGAGGGCTCGGGGCCGATCGGTGATCGGCGACGGTGATTGACGATGACGACGACGGTCGTCGACGGCGACGACCGACGACGACGACGATGGACGACGAAGACAACAGTTGACGCCGCCGATCGGCGAACGGCGACGACGACGACGACGTCTTTAAAGTGCCACCCCGAGGAGCCCCAAGACGGCCCAAGAGGGACCCAAGATGACCCATGATAGCTACAAGCCAGCCCAAGAGAGCCCCAAAAGGCGCCCAACAGAGCCACAACGGGGGCAACCAGAGCTGCCTATGGAGATTTTCGGGAGGCCTCCTCCGCAGCGTCCGAAATCATGTTCCCCGAAGCCTCTATCGGAACATGATTTCGGGGTTCCCAGGGCGCCCAAGGGGGCCCTAAGACGGCCCCGACAAGTCCTGAAAGGACGCTCGAAAAAAAAACGGAGGGACATAGTCCGTTGATGTCCGCGAAATGTTGTTGGGTTTTTTTGCACGCGGAAGCGGCGGCGGAGGAGGAGGAGGAAGAGGAAAGGAGGAAGAGGAGATGGACGAGGAGGAGGAGGAGGAAGAGGAGGACGATGGGGGGAGGAGGGGGGGGTGGAAAGAGAAGGGGGCGGGGGGGGGAGGCGGGGAGAGGGATGATGCTGATGGTGATGATGATTACGATGCTGGTGATGATGATGATGATGATGATGGGGAGGAGGAGGAGGAGGAAGAGGATGAGGAGGAGGAGGAGGCGAAGGAGGAGGGGGAGGAGGAGGAGGAGGAGGAGGAGGGAGGAGGGGAGGAGGAGGAGGAGGAGGAGAAGGAGGAGGAGGAGGAGAAGGACGAGGAGGAGGAGGAGGATGGGGGCGGAGGAGGAGGAGCAGGAGGAGGTGAGGAGGATGTGGAGGAAGAGGAGAACAGGAGGAGGAATAGCAAGAGGGAGGCCTCCCCCGAGTGGTCCCTTTTTTATCCGATGTGGTCCAATGCTTGCGCGGCGTCGCACTGCCGTTTAGCGGGCCATGTAGTCTGACCAGGAGGAGGAGAAGGAGCAGGAAAAGGAGGAGTGAGAGGAGGAGGAGGAGGACGACGACGAGGGCGAGGAGGAGGACGAGGAGGAGGAGGAGGAGGAGGAAGAGGAGGAGGAGGGAAGGAGGAGGAACATGATGAAGATGCTGATGGTGATGGTGATGATGATGAGGAGGAGGACGAGGAGGAGGAGGAGGAGGAGGAGGAGGACGGAGGGAAGGAGGAAGAGGTGTGGAGGAGGAGGAGGAAGAAGAGGAGGAGGAGGAGGAGGAGGAGGAGGGAATGTAGGAGGAGAAGGAGGAGGCGGAGGAGGAGGAAAAGGAGAAGGATGAGGAGGAGGGAAAGGAGGGGGAGGGGAGGAAGGGGGTGGAGGAGGAGGAAGGGGGGAAAGGAGGGGACGATGGGGGGAGGAGGGAGAGTAGGAGGAGAGGAGGAAGAGCAGGGGGAAAGAGGGGGGCGAGGAAGAGGTGTCGTTTTCGGCCGCCTCGGGCCGCCTGGGGGTGAGGAGCGCCCAGAAGCTTTTCGAACCACGACCACGAAACCCGACGAATAACCGAAGTGCATTCAGCCTTCAACCTCGTCGTCCGTTGTTTGGCCGTTGCCCCGGACGAAGCTAGAACCTAAACGCGCGCGTAGCGCGCGCGTGGTTCTAGTATCTATATATATATATATATATATATATATATATCCTTGTCCTTCCGCCGATCTGCAACTTTGAATTCGATTAGATTCAAAGGTAGGCCTCTTGCACGCCCCACGCGGAGGGTTTTTCAGAACAACTAAGGCCGCGGCCCTACGGGCGGGACCGTATGGGCAACCACCGCAATGGAGCCACAACGGGCATCCACGGCAAAACCTCTGTTGGCGGGATCTGTTGCAACTACGGCCTCGACCGACCGAACGAAAAGAAGTTGTTGGCGACCCGGCCGCAGGACCGAGCCAAGAACATTCAGGAAAGGTCCGATCGAAGGATATCGTTGACGAACAGTGCACACGACCTGGGCGGGAGCAGTCCAGAACTAGAATTGGGCCGAACGAAGGAAATCATCGGAATCCAGAGCATTCTTGTCATTGTTGACTCCAGATGGACGCGGTGTAATTCATGGGAGTCGCCAAGCAAGCCAGCAGACAGGCAGGCAAGCAAGCAGGGCACCCTGTGCTGGACTGCACGTGCGACCCGCCAACCCCCACGCGCAACCCAGGTAGATCTAGTCCCGCTGGGGATAGCACGGATCAAGTCCAGATCCGATGTTTCAGGTTGCTCGAACTTCGCAGGCCCTTTGCAAGAACAGGGCCGAGCCGGCAGCAGTCGGGAACAGGGCAAAGACAAAGAGAGTTCTCGACAATTTGAGCACAGGTCCGAGCCCCGGGAACAGCTGGCAAAACACAACCGAACGAAGGAATTTCTAGGCAACCAGGACAGGATGAGGCCAGGTACATTCGGGAGCGAGGCCGAGCGAACAAAAGTGCCAACAATCTGGACACAGGATCGACCTAGCCATTGCTAGTCGCAGGACCGACAGGAGAAGAAACGGTCGACGACCAGAGTTTGTTGGATAGGCGGTGCTTTGGATCCAAGTTGTTGTCGCGGCTATGCCGGCCTGGGCCGGGCGCCGGGCGGGCGCGCCCGCGCCGCCCTCCCCCGCGGCGCGATGTCCCTGAACCCGCGGGAGCTCGGGACCACTGGCGCGACCCTGATCTTCCTCTACGGGCTGCCGAACGACCTGCCGCGGCACGTGAAAGGTAAGCTGAACGGCGAGCACCCGAACTGCTCGAGGCCGACGATCGAGTTCGTCAGGGGCTTGGTCGGCTTCATCTGGCTCCCGGTCGGGGTGCAGCTCGTGTTCATTTTCTACATGGCCAACCTGGTGCTGAATGCCCACAGCGCAGAAAGCCGGCTGGCGGAGCCCGATACGCCGTGGTTCTTGATCACGATTGCCATCGTCGTGCTCTGGTTCCACTGCTTCGGCACGCTGCCTCTCGGCGTGCGCGCCCTCATGTTCGTCCACGACGCAGGGGGCGGCACTCACGAGATGGCCGAGGGGGCCGCTTATGACGAAGGTAGTGATGAAGATCCTCTTCCTCCAGCGCAGACGGGGCCGGCGATGACCTCGGCCGCGCAAACGCTGGGCCCGTCCACCCTCATGTTGGGACAAAGTTGGGCGCTCGCGTCGAGACCTGGCGGCGACTACGGCTACCAGCAGCTCAGAGATGCGGTAATCAAGAACAAGACGATTCTCGGAATGTGCGCTGTGCACGAAGAGGTCCAGACCATCGAGATAACAGTCGATGGCAGCCACAGGCCAGGCGGGCACCATGAGTGAGTGGTACGTGCCGGTCGTCGCGTCTACTTTCTGATTATTTTGACAGGTTTCTTATGCCACTGCTGATCGTATTCATCGGCGGGCTTTTTTTATGCACCTCCAGATCGCCCGGGAACTCGGTCGTGAATTCAGCCGTGGTTGTATGTATTAACGGGATCGACGAGATAGTCATGCTCGGAGGGTCCTACACATCGAACCTGGTCTGGGAGTTCAACCTCCTGCTGCTACCCAGGTGGTTCTGGAAGTGGTACAGCAAGTTGTGCCGCGAGTGGGCGATCGTCCTCTTCGGGGTTGCCTTGTTCACCATGTTCGTCGGGCGCTTCGTCCTCATCCTGTGATGGCCCCTGGCGCGGTCGGGGGCCACTGGTGCGCCTCGTGCTGGCCTTCTTCCAGCCCGCTGGGTGAGGGCGGGACCCATTCTCGCCCATCCCCAGCTCCGTCCTCCTCCTCCTTCTCCTCCTCCTCCTCCTCTTACTCCTTGTCGTCTCAGTAACGTCAATTGTACGCACAAGGCGCTTCTGGCTCGCCGCGTGATACCACACTCGTGGCAGCCACGCGTGCAGTGCTGAACCGTTTCGCCCTCGCTGCAATGGTTTTTTCTCCAGCGGTTCATCGAGTCGGCGTGGGCTGGGCCATTCCCTTTGGTCATTGGTCCCAGCGCCCCCTAGCGAATCTCCAGTTCTCTCATCAGTTCCGGCAGTCGCCGCAGGACTGGGGTGACCGTTGGATCGAAGATTTCGTTGTCGACCTTTTTTAACGTGCACTGTTCAACCCTTTGGTGCAACCCAGCGTTGTAAAATTTTGCGCGGGGCGCAAGTCAACATCGGGGGGCCTCGCCTGTGCCGCCCCTTGCGCGGAGCGGCGAGCGAGCGGCGCCCGCGCCGCCCTCTGCGCGGCGCAGCGCCGCCCTTCGGCGACTGCGAACTGCCAAGGCCTTACGACCAGTGCCGGCGACCCTGGAGGCGGGACCCTCCCGGGACCCCCGCTGGCGCCCCCTCCAGGGACCCAGCGGGGCCCCCGGGGGGGGGCGGTATTCTGACCGGGGGCCACCCTCCCACACCACAGGCGGGAGCCCCTCCCCCCAGGACCCCCCATTCACAGAGGCACCGCCCCACGTCCGCGCAGGACCCCCCCCCGCACCCCCTCTCCTACACCCCCGTGCCCCCGCCCCCCCCCCCCCCATTAGGAAGGGAATTAAGGAGAGGGAATATGTTCGTTTTCTGTTTGTCGCGACTGACGACGACGACGACGACGACGACGACGACGACGACGACGACGACGACGACGACGACGACGACGACGACGACCGCGACGCCGCCGACGACGGCGGCGACGACGACGCCGACGACGACGACGACGACGACGGTGTCTCACACACGCCGCAGGGTCGGCAGATTTCCTTTGTCTGTTGAGATAGACCTTGCGGTTAAGTCAGTTCAGTTTAGCCAGTTGTCAACATTTTTGGGATGTGGGGTAACCGATTGGATCGATGTGCTGCTGTAAGTTTCAAAAGGTGGTTTCCTTTGACGATTTGGCTGCTGTTGTCGCTGTTTGTTTCTACATTGTCGGTTCCACGAGAGCGTGCCCGGAGTGACGTTTTCTTTGCCAGCCCGTGTGCGTTAGCCATAGCAACCATTGCGGACGCTTGTCTATTCAGGTAGACAATGGGATGCGATGTACAGATTGAGCTCAAAGTGGCCTCTGCAGTGCGTTCTAAAACCCAGTGGCGCTTCCAATCAATAGCCTTATCCCCCTCCTTCCTCTCTCTTGTCCTCCTCCTCCCCTCCTTCCCTCCTCCGTGGACTCGTTGTGCCGAGTTGGTCCGACCAGGTGGCGGGCCCATGTTCTAGCTGGGACGGCTGGTCCGGTGGCAGTGCCCAGCCGTAGACCTGCCGACATGCCCTGCGTGGGCAGTCCTCCTCCCTTTCCCTCCCTCCCCCTCCGCTCGCCATCTTGCTGACCGCCGCAGATGACGTGTGGTCGTGCATCCCGAGCCGGATGAGCTCAAAGACTGCCGCCCTCCGAGGGCCTGCGCGTCTCTGCTGGCAGCGTCGTGCTGGTTGGCTTCCTCCCTCCCTCTCCTTTGCTGGGCGCTGCCCGAAAAACTCTCGGGCCCGCCCTGTCCCGTCTCCGGTCCTCGTCGCCACCTCTTGGATGCTCTTCTTCGCCTGCCGCGGTGACGCGGCGGTGCTACAGATCGGAACTCTGCCTCGACTCAGCGCGTGGCGGGTCGTCGAAGCGGGATGCCGTCCGCCGCACGAGCTGCGCAGAGGGCAAACATGTCTTGTTGTCCCCAGCATCCTCAGAGCGATAACGCCGCTTTCTTCCTACAGCCTGCCTTGGGTGCGGCGGTGTCGCAATAGCAGGGAGCACGTCTTTGTGCCATTCGCTTCAGCGTGCTTTCGAATGACGGGCAGACCCGGCGTGTTGAGCTGGCCTGCTAATGGAGGTAGCCCCTCCACCCCTCCTTTCCCTCCTCTCCTCCTCCCCCTCCGCTTCAATGCCCGTGCGACGCCAGGATGTCCTGGTGGACTGGGCTGTCCCGGTCATGATGCGTGCGCCCGGCTGTACCTTGTAGATTCCTGGCTGTCCATGGCCACTTTGAGTACCGTGTCGCTGGCACGGGCCCCGCGTAGGGAAGCAGGCGCGAGTCTGGAGCCTTGCACGTGCGGGCTAGGGGCTGCGTTGATTCCGAGCGCTGCGTGTGCAAAAAAACAACCACCTCCCCCCCAGCGATTTGGGCCAGAACACCATTACTCGTGAGAAAAAACAGGCCCTGCGCAATGCACCCCTGGCACTTGCCACCCATGAGCTCGCTGCTGACCTCGCAAACCCCGACTTTCCGAAGATCCAGATTGGCATCCTGGACGAGGCTGGCCAGTCTACCGAACCCCTTGCCGCCATACCCCTTGCCATCACAGCCCACAGTGGTGGACAGCTCGTCCTGTGCGGTGACGACAACCAGCTGTGCCCCCAGTGGTTTCCCCCCGTGCCGCCGCGCTCGGATTGGCGCTCTCCGTGTTCACCAGGCTCCACTACTCCCTCGGGAGAGGGGACCACAACAACGTGCTACTCGACGGCTGGTACCGGATGGATGCACCCAAGTATCCTACAGTGGGCGTCCTTCTGCTTCAACGAACGGAGGCTGCCCTCCAGCCTGGCGCAACCAATCACGCAGAGACCACTACTCCACGGACTCCCCTGGAGAAGGGCCAGCCCCCTGCTGCCCCCCCCGGCGACGACAGCAGCAACCCCTTTCACATCGGGACGGACGGTTTCCAGAACGCTCACGCGGCGCACAGCCGGGGAACCACATCTGGGTCCACGTCGTTCACGAGAGGGCGGCAACGCTCACCACCAGCCTCGTGGAAGGCATTGCCAAACTCAGGGAGGCTGCCTCCGTCTGCGGCATCATCAGGACCGTTGGGGATCACCTCTTCCAGACCAACAAGCGGGTCCTGATCGTTTGCGGGTGCCGCATCCAAGTAGCCCTCATCAGGAAAGGGTGGCCCAATGATTCCGCAGCCTCCCTCCAAGCCTACCACGACAAGCCCGCCGCCAAGGGAAAAGGTGCGCCACTCCCCAGGGGTACCCCTCCCACATCCCACGCCTCTACCCCACCAAACGCCAGACACCCACCCAAAGGACCAGGGAAGGGCAAAAGCGGCCCCGCTAGACCGCTGTGTGGCCGGCACACACTTACCCCCCTTAACGACTTGGACCTCCATTTCCGTGGTTTGGAGACATGATGCCCCTGGCTCTTCGAACAGGGATTCATCAGCGTGTCAACGATCGACGGCAGTCATGGAGATGAAGCGAACCTCGTTGTCCTACACACTACAAGGGCCAACTCCACTGGGCAGTGGGGTTTGCACCGCATCAACGTTGCCTTCACCAGGGCTCAAGACGGCGTCATCGTCATGCTCAACGCCAAGATGGCCGCCGCCGCAACTGAGTCACAGATGCACGTCCTCGCCGACTGGGCAAAGAACGCCGGCCTGTGGACCCAATTCACAGGCAGCCCAGGGACCCGGAGCGAGCTCGGAGAGACCCCCGGTTTCTCCCTCACCAAGGTCCAGCAGGCCCCCATCGGCCCCGACACCCTTACCCCCACACAGGATGACCTGGCCCGACTCACGGTAGAGCAGGACCAGCGCAATGAAGAGCGCGAGGCCCAGAGGATTGCAGACCAGCGTGACTTGTGCTTCCAGACCCTTTACGACAGCGGCTTACCCCCAAATCACAGTCGGGAACGATTGGGCGAGGAACTACAGGACACAGGCTCCAGGCTTCTCAAAGACCCCGCCCTAGCGCTCGTTCTTCAATGCGTTCTCAGCCTCCACCCTCACCAGTACTACCCAAGCGACGCACCACGGGACCTTTTCGAGCAGTGCCGGAAATTGGCGAGCCACGTCGATGGCTGCTTCTACGACGGTGAACTTGGACTGGACCCCTCCAGCTACGTGTACACCGCCTCATGGGCATGTTGCAGGCTTCAGGACTGCAGCCCAGCTCCGACCCAGAATTCGGCATCGGAGAAGACAGGCTATCCCCACCACCCTCCGGGCGACGCCCGGAAAGCCGTTGGAGGCGGCCAGCGGACCAGCCCCCGGCTGGCACCATCAGGTTTCCCCTCGCGCCTGGAGTACGACAACTTGTGAGTACCAGCGCCACCAGGGCCAACCCAGCTTTGAGCACTTAGCTGCCCTCACTGGGCCAAACGCGCGCCAGGACGCGATCATGGGCGGCCTGCTGCGCGACCGTGCCGGGGAACCCATCCCACGAGCCTGGGCCAACGCCACCTTGATTATCACGGTCATACTGATCAGGGAGCCCCGCCCCACACTGGACCCCACGGGAGCCCCAGCCACATGGGGGACATCCTGGAGGCTGCCCTGGGCATCTGCGTGCCATGCAACAGCGCGCGCCTCCCCGTTCGCGACAGCTTCGGCGGGGCGCACAACCTCTCTGATGACGACTTTCGCCGACTCCACGGCCGTCTCGAAGCCTTCATCAAGGCATGCTCCAGGCTGGTCACTGTCGCCCACCGCCACCCCGAATTCGAACCGCAGCAGCAGACCACAACATGGAAGGCGGCGGCCCCATGCGACTTCCCACTGAGGCACAGCCTTGCGGCCTGCTCCCTGTAAACGTCCCCGGCCGACCTCTCAAGCTTCTATCCGCGCCCGCACGAGCGCGCCATCTGCATTCTGTCCCAGGCCCTGCTCGGCTCATCGCTCGGGCTTCTCTCCGAGGACCTCCCCTCCACAGCCCCGCAGTACTTGGGGGGGTGCTCTCTGGTTCCGGGAGGGGCCTCCACCTCGCGCCCCCGACGGGCGCACTCTCGGGTGCCAACCCCCCCCCCGCCAGCCCTGCAGCCGGGCGACAATCGCTTCCACGCAACTGCGCAGCCCCCCAGCATCTACCGCGAAAACTGCGGACGAGGCCCCCGCGACCCCCGCGAAGACAACGGGTGCGCATGGGTCGACCCCGAGACAAGGAAGCCGGCAGCGGCTAGCCAGCTGGAGCACTACAGGAGGGAGCAGGACTGCCGATGGCATTGCGCAGCCTGCCATAGGACGGACATCTCCACCCGAGGCCTCCCCGTACCGACGGACGACAAGATTGCCGCCCACTTAGCCAGCATCGCGGGCACGACGCCCGCCCCACGCGAACGCGCGCCTGGCCCCCTCCCGGCAGGCTCACCCCATGGCCGACCCCGACGCAGGCACTGCGCTCTCGGCGCTGCTTCTCCGGCCGCGCGGCCGCCGGGGCCCCTCCCCCACCAACGCGACCGTCCCCATTCAGCGAGCCACTGATGACATATTCAGCCAGGACAGCAAGCGCAGTTCTTCGAGGCGCATGCGCGATCGCTGCCCCAGCGACGAGCCCCTCCTCGAGTGGCCGAGCGGAGAAGCCCCGCCAGGCACGTTCATCTTCCGGCAGGGGGACAAGCCCTGAGACGCCAGCGCTCACGCCCCCCCCCCCCCCCCACTCCGCGACCGTGCCCAGCTCTTTGCGACCAAGCAGTGCGACGCCACGCAGCGCTGCGCAGACTGCCTTACGCACCTCTGGGATGCCCGCCCCAGCCACGTCGAGTCCATCTCGGCTCGGGACGGGATCCTGGCGCCCCCCCGCGCTGCCCCGATCCCCGAGCGCACGCGCCCCCTGCCCGCGCCAAAGCCGCTTTCCCTGGCGCGCCCCACCCAGCCGCGACCCACTTCCCGAAAAGAGGGGAGACAAGAAACCCCTTCCAGGAGAGCCCCCGCGCGGTGGTCGACCCGCTCCGCTCATTCTCTGCCGATCCCATCGCCGGCACCCTGGGCACTGCGCCCGCGCCACGCCCCGCCCAGGCAGCGCCGCGGCTCGCGACCGCCCGGCCGCCGCTCGGAACGGCCCCCCGCTCGCCTGGGGGCAGCCGCCCCAGGGCCCGCAGCCCGGCCCGCCGCCGGCCTGCAAGGATCGCTAGGCGGGCGGCCTCTGACAGCTCAGGACAGCGTCTGATCGGCCGAAACCCGCGCCGCGAGACGCAGCGCCGCGCGCCGCGTGCAGCAGCGCGTCTAGGGGCCGCGACGGCCCGCCACGGGGCGCAGCATCGCCTGCATTGGCCGCAGCCCCCGCCCCAGCCAATCCCCGACGCCCCCGCCCCCCCGCGACCCGAGACCGCCGCTGCAGCTCCCCATCCTGCCCAGCCGGCACGGTGGCGCGACCCCTCCCTTGCCTGGCGCCGACCACCAGCTTTCTGCCGGAGGGGAAAGGGCGGGGCCGCGGTCCAGCAGGCGCGAGCAGCCCACTCGACCCACCGACAGCTTCCTGCGCGGTCCACCCACGATCAGCCCCTCCCCCACTTGCCCAGCATTCGGAGCGCGGGACATCGCCGACTTGGAGGCCCCCCTGCCTTCTGAGGGCAAGGCTGACAACACCATTGCCCACATCGCGGCGGCGCCGAGGACGCATGGAAGTCATGGGCCGCAATGCGACTCAGCGCCGCCCCCATAGAGACGGGGATCCCGCGCGACCCCAGGGCATGGACCGAGGCCTCATGCAAGGAGCTCCGCGTCAGCATCTACGGCACCACCACCCCTCAGTCCGGGATCCCGGGGGGCATCGAATGAGGCGGCAAACGCGTTGCAAAGGCCCACCTCGTCAGCTACCTGCACAGCCAGCGACGCCACCCCACGCGGGGGCCAGTCCATGGCAGCTCCATGGGACAAGTGCAGGTGAATCCACGACCAGCACGCGAACCACAAAGGGCGGGACCCCGCCTGGTACAGCCAGGACGTGCTGCTCGGCTACCTAGAGTCTGTAAACATCCACGACCTGCGGGCCCCCTAGCTAGCCGGATACGACCCGACGAACGCCTAGAGACGGCAACGCTCCGTCCACAACAAGATCGGCGCATCCCCAGCCAGGGGCCTCGGCTACGCGGGCCCCTGCGAGGGCGCCTCCGCCTCTAGCGGAGCCGCCCTGCCCGCCGGGACACCTGCCACCCTGCCCTCGTTGCCCCGTGCCCCGCGCAGCCCCGCCGCCTGCCCCGCAGGAGACATGCCGCCGCGCTTGGAAGGCCGCGAGCGGACAGGGCCCCCCGCTCACGAACCCTGGGGATACACCAGAGGGCGCGCCCCTAGGCGAGCCGCGACGGACGCTTCCCCATGCAGACACCTCCCCACCCCCGCCCACACCGCCGCGCAGCGAGGACACTGACTGAAGCCCGGCCCCCGACCGACGCACACCTGCAAGCCCAGCGCAGCAGGGTGGGGGGGCAGCTCTGCCCAGCCCACGTGGCCCCCCACCTCGCGGTGGTGTCGAACGCCGGGACACCAGCCCGGAGCAGGGGCAGGCACTCGATGCAGAACAGTCCGACGGCGGCATGCGGGCAGACACCCCCGGCGAGCCCGCCCGCAAGACCCTTCGCCCCACCGACCACACCCCGACCAAACGCCACGCGCCAGGGCAAGCTGAAGCGGGCAACCCCCACAGAGATGACCGCCCCTCACACCTGCACGATCGCTCCCACCGGACAGCAGTCCTGGCGGGCAGCTATGCCCCCCGCGATGACCCCACCGACAGGCTGCATTACAAGCCTCGTCAAGCCATCAACTGGTACCCCGTCTGATCCTACGCCGACAACCGGAGAGAGTTCTGGCACGAGGTCGTCAACCAACTGACGCGGGAATGTGGCCCGATGCTAGTCATCGGCTGGAACGCCGTCTGCGACCACCGAACAGGGGCCCGGGATCCACCGGGGACCCGAAGGCCCTGAACGAAGACTTCCGGAGGAATTCGTTGGCCAGGTCGCCCAGGCCAACTTTGATGCCCGCAACCTCTGCTGGAACCAGGGCGTCCATATCCACTGGCAAAGCGCCCAGGCCCAAGAGCTGGAGAAGCGAAACCGCCCTGCCAAGAGCGACAGAGGCAAAGGGAAAGGCCCTGCCCCCCACGGCAAGGCCAGGAGGCCGGCAGACTCCATGTGGCCCAGCAGCGATTATTCGAGGCAGCGGTGCCTTGGGTCCTCTAGTCGCTACTGAGCAAGCGGCCAGCACCAATCTCGGCAACTCCTGTTACTCAATGCTGGCCCCTCTCGGCGGCAACCCACGTGTTCCAGCTAGGGCTGGGCGGTGCCCCTGCGCGCTTGCGCCACCCCCCCTCCATGCCCGCCGCCAGCGGCTGGCCTGCTCGCCACAGTTCGCTGCCCCCCCTCCTGCCCGGTCTTGGCGCACCCCCCACGGCTTTGCCTTGCCCGCGCTACAGCCTCACAACGTCTCCGAGATGCGCGTTCCACGCCTCTGGTCTAGCCCCGACAGCCCCTGGGCGGGCCGGACCTGGGCCGCTGGACTGCTGGCCTCCACCCCTTGCCCAGCGGCAGCCACCTGTCGCAGCCGCCCGCTTCCCCGTCGGTGCTTCATGTACTGACCATTCCTGATTTGTTGCAGGAAATGCGTTTTCCTTTTTCATTGGGCGGCCTGCCCCGCCGGCCGCCCCGGGCCTGGCACGGGCTGGTCTTGCCGCCCTGCCCCGCCCTGTTCCCCCGCGGGGGCGTCCGCCACTTCCCTTTCGCCCCGCCGCCCGGGCAGAGGCGCCTGCCTTTGCCGCCGCTGGGCGCCTCGCAGGTCACAGCTGGCCTCGGCTCCTCGCGCGTGGTCTTTTGCAGGTTTTGCCGCCGGGCGCACGCCCGCAGCCTCCGCCCTCTGCCCCCCGCGTCGGGCGCTCTCGGCTCGCCGGCCCGCGCCCCCCCCCCCGTGCTCACTGCTGGGCGCTCCTGGTCAATGGCGCACCTTTCAGCGTCCTTGTGACCGCCCGCTCCCCGCCGGGCTGCGGGCCTCCCGCTTGCCCGTCTGGCTCTTGCCCCGCTGGCCTCGTCGCTTTCGCTCCGCCTGCGTTAGTCTCGGCTTGCCTGGTTTGCAGGCCGACCCCTCCTCCCTCGAGGTGGCCCCGCACCGCCTACTGGGCTGCCTCGCGCGTCACCCGTGACCTCGGCGCCCTCGGCCTCTTCCTCGCGTGCACCGTCCCTTCCACCTTGTGCTGGGCTCTGCTCCGCCCTGGGGCACCGCTTCGTGCCCCGCCCCCCCCCCCCGACCCCTCACCTTGAGGTGGCCCTGTACTCGTCGATCCTGGGTTGCCTCGTAGGTCACTGGTGACCTCGGTATCCGCGGCTGGCATTTTCGCGTTCTACTTCGACACCGGCCCACTCTGGGCGCTGCCCCCCCCGGGCGCATCCGCTGGTTGCTTGGCCGGTCTACCCCCCCAGCTGCCGCGGTTCTGCCGTTGGGCCCCCCCCAGCGCCGCCGCCTGCCGCCGCCTGGCCCCGCTGCGAGCGGGCCCGGCTACATCCTCCTCCCCGCCGTCGCCAGGCTCTTCCCCTCCTCCCCTCGCGCATTGCGACCTAATCCGCAACTGCTCGTCGAACATCAGCCCTTCCGCCATCGCAGTCACTCTGCTTAGCCGCCGACGCAAAAGTGTGTATTGTTTGAGGATGGACCTGCCTAGGTAGTTCCATCTCATGTTTTGTTTGTTTTATTTTATATATATATATATATATATATATATGAACGACGACCAGAGCACAGGACCAGCGAGAGAGTGATCTAGAACAGGACCGAAGGAAGGAAGTCTTCGGCAACCAGGCCACACTGGGCCCAGGCCAGGAGGGAGCAGTCGGGAACTGGGGCCAGGCGGCAGAGCCTTCTGAGCGACCAGGGCAAACGACCGCGCTGGGAACAACTCCTCCCCCCCCTCCTCCTCCTCCTCCTCCTCCTCCTCCTCCTCCTCCTCCTCCTCCTCCTCCTCCTCCTCCTCCTCCTCCTCCTCCTCCTTCAGAACAGGGAACAGGTCTGAGGGAAGCACCGACTGCCCCCGCTCCGGCTGGCCCCTGCCCCTGGCCGTTCCTGGCCCCATCCCGCGCATCAGGGGCAATTTCACGGCAGGTTCGTACCGTGTCGACTGGCGGCGACCCCGCAAGCGGCGTTCAGCGTTGAATTCCGCGGGCGACCCAGAATCGTTCGATGTAGAACGAGTCGGGCTCGTCGGAAACGGCCGATCGTTGAAGGTTGAACGATCCCGCGCTGTCAGAAACCAACGCCGAAGTCGGCACGACACGAACCTGACTTAGGCTTAAGTCGGGCGTGTCCCTTTCATTCATCCAGCTTGTTCTGCATCCCCACACTGCACGGCAGCCCAAGAGGACGTCCAGACCGATATGGTTCGGGCCCCTGGGGCGCCCAACCGTGATCCAAAACGGCTCCGCATGGGAGGACCAGCTCCCCCAAGTAGGCTCCACGAGCCGCCAGAGTCGCTTCCAGGCCTGCGCGACGCCGACGATCGCAGACAGCCCTCCGAGCGACTTTGTCGACACGGCATGCTTCCAAGAGGCCTCCTCCCCAGAGGACTCTCTGAGGTCTTATTCCTTGTGTTCCACTGGTTTTTCTACGCCTTCACTCATCAAGCTTGTTCTGCATCCCCACGCTGCACGGCAGCCCAAGAGGACGCCCAGACCGATGTGGTTCGGGCCCCTGGGGCGCCCAACCGCGATCCAAGACGGCTCCGCATGGGAGGACCAGCGCCCCCAAGTAGGCTGCATGAGCCGCCAGAGTCGCTTCCAGGCCTGCGCGACGCCGACGATCGCCCCATGACAGCTCTCCGGGCCACTTCGCCAGCAAAAGAGGCTTCCTGAAGGCTTCCCAGAAGGGCCCCCAGAGGCTCAAATCCTAGCTTCCCCATGGTTTTTCCAAGGCTTCTGGCCACCCAACCCGTTCCGGTTCTCGACGGTGCAAGCTCGTCCTAGAGGTCCCCAAGACTGCCCCGCCGCGGCTCCAGAGGCTCCCTACCGTGCCCCACGACGGCACCAAAGGGCACCCTGGCGGTTGAGGCGGCGCCAACGAGGAGCCCCGAACACCCCAACACGGCCGATTAGGGCCACAAAAGAGGCCTGGGGGCCTTTGCGGTCGCCAGTGGCGGTCTCAACAATGCTGATTGCGTTTCGACGTCCCACGACCGAGCCAAAGACCTGTCACAGAGCTCCAAGGACGGGGAGGAGAAAGAGGACGAGGACAAGGAGGAGGGGAACGATGAGGACGAGGAGGAGGAGGAGGAGGAGGAGGAGGAGGAAGAGGAAGAGGAAGAGGAAGAGGAGGTTGAGGACGAGGAGGAGGAGGAGGAGGAGGACGACGAGGACGAGGAGGAGAGGGCGGAGGAGAAGGCGGAGTATGAGGAGGAATAGGCACGGGGGGGGGTGGGGGTCTCCTCTCCTGCGTCGTCGTCCTCCTCTCCTCCTCTTCCTCCTCCTCTCTCCTCTCCTCCTCTCCTCCTCTCCTCCTCCTCCTCTCCTCCTCCTCCTCATCATCATCATCATCATCATCATCATCATCATCATCATCATCATCATCATCATCATCATCATCATCATCATCATCATCATCCCCCTCCTTCCCCCCACCTCATTCCCTTCATGCTCCTGCTGCTGCTGCTGCTGCTGCTGCTGCTGTTGCTTCTCCTCCTCCTGCTACTCACCCTCCTGCTCCTCCTCTTCCCCTTCTGCCCTCCCCCATCACCCCCCCTCCTCCTCCTCCTTCTCCCCCTCCTGCTCTTGCTGCTCCTCCTACTCCTACCCCGGCACCTCCTCCTTGGATGCTGCTCATCCTCCCTTGCCCCTCCTCCTCCTCCTCCTCCTCCTCCTCCTCATCTTCCCCCTCCTGCCCCTCCTCCTCCTGTTTTTCCTGCTCCTGGACGCGGAGTACTGGGGCCGCACTTTCGGGGCCGAGGAGGGGCCCAGGGATCGTGGAGGATTCCAAGGGCCGAAGATGGGTGCACAGGCGTCAACGCGGGTCCCTGGAGCCAACGGTCCACAGCCCACGGTCCAGAATCTATCAAGGGCGGACGAGAAGGAGGAGGAAGGAGGAGGAGAAGGAGGGAGAGGCCGGGGAGGAGACGAAGGCGAACGAGGACGAGGGCGAGCACGAAGACAAAGTGAGAGGAGGAGGCCGACAACGATGACGAGCACGGGGGGGAGTCCGTGCAGTTCTCTGTTGGGCCTCGGGTTTCGTTCCCCATTCCTTGGGGTGGATTTACCGCTCTGGTTCGGTATGTATCGGTATGATTCGGCCCCATTCGGTCCACAAGCGATCTTGGTACGGTTCGGTTCGGTTCGGGTCTCTACCACGACCGTTCTGGTTCGGTTCGATTCGTCTTGGGGGGGACGTTGGTTCGCTGCCGTTCGATTCAGCCTGGTTCAGTCCAGGCAGTCCTGCAACCTTCCTGCAATGAAACACTACGACGGAATTACGCCAGGAAGGAGGCAGCACAGTACGAGGTTTCCCAGGTTCCAGGAGGGTCGGCCGTCAGGACCCTCTGGAACGAGATCCGCTGTCGATGGCACTGGTTGCCATGGCATCCTTTGGCGCCATGATGCCGTGACTAGAACCTAAGCGCTCGCGTAGCGCGCGCGCGGTCACCCTCGGGGCCCAGGTCCAAACAGTCGCGCGAGGAGACGCCCAGAGCCGCGACGAGCCTGGAGAGATTTGAGTCGAGGGGCACCGAACCTCTCATGATCTCCTCAGGAGTGACGGCTCAGGCCTCGTGGGATAGCGAGGCGACCTGTGGACACGCCCATTCCCTGTCGAGAGGCGCGGAGGCGAATTCTGTCCTGGACCGGGCGCGTGGCCTGTCCCGCCCGGCCCGTCACGGTGACAGCGCCTCCAGCATTCATCCAGTTTCTCACGAGGGTTTAGTCTCCACATTCTCGACACTCGCCGCTCCTAGCAGGTGGCTGCGGCGAGGGTTGTTCCTGCTCTTGTTTCGCCTTTCCCCATCCCTCTCTCTCTCTCTCTCTCTCTCTCCTCACATTCCCCTCCTCCTTCATCGCACTTCGAGGGATAGCGAGGCGACCTGTGGACACGCCCACTCCCTGTCGAGAGGCGCGGTGGCGAATTCTGTCCTGGACCGGGCGCGTGGCCTGTCCCGCCCAGCCCGTCACGGCGACAGCCGCCTCCAGCACCCATCCAGTTTCTCATGAGGGCTTAGTCCCCACATTCTCGACACTCGTCGCTCTTAGCAGGTGGCTGCAGCGAGGGTTGTTCCTGCTCTTGTTTCGCCTCTTCCCATCTCTCTCTCTCTCTCTCTCTCTCTCTCTTTCTCGTCACATTCCTCATTCCACTCCTCCTTCTTCGCATTCACCTCCATCCCTCCTCCGCCTCTTCTCGCTGCGACTCGCTGCCTTCAGTTCTCCGAGACCCTGGCGGGGAGCGAGAAACCATCGAGGTAGTTTTTCTTTTGAACGCAGGAGCTAGACCTGGCGCGGCAGACCTCGCGCGCAGATCGTGGACGGTAATATCGTAATATCGACTCCTCTTCCATCATATCCATTTCCTCCCCGTCTTCGCGTACTCAGCGCTCCGTCCCCGTCCTCGTCAGGTCGCAGGTGCGGCCAGGGCTCTCTGCGAACGGCAGCACGGGGCAGCACGGTTCAAGAGGAGACGGGCCACTGACGGGACGTCCTGCAGCATTCCAGAGGGAAGTCTTCCAGAAACGATGCCCAGGCGAGGTGCCCCGATCAGGCACGCGGGGGAGTCGCAGGGGAAGGCCGGGAGGCGCCCTCCCCCGAAAGATGGGGGAAGGGAGTGACACTTTTTCCAAAGTTTCTGGGGATTCTCTCCTGGAGTCTCTTGGCGCCTCTCGGAGGGTGGGGGAGGGGGAAGGTGAATTAGAATGCTTGCCAAGCCACTCACGCCCGAAAGAGCGAATCTTGGGAATCCCAGTGGATTGTGGCCGAGCGCACGAGGACAGGGGCAATCCCGGTGAACTGAGGGCGGGGAGGCGCAGCTCGAGAGGAGAGGAGACTCGCGGCCCAGCCCTGATGAGCGCACTGGCGCCCCGCTGGATGGAAGGGTGGTGGAGACAGGGAGTAAGAGGAGGTCGGGCGAGCAGCAGGGAGGCCGAGCTCCTCGACGCGACCTCGCTTCTTTGAACGGCAGCGGCGGCATGTGCTCTTCTTGGGTCGTATCTTCGCCTCGCACTTCCTGCGCAGACGGCACGGTGTTTCCGATTGTCTCGAGAGTCTTCTTTCAGCTGCCTAGGACGGCAGTCCAACACCTATCACTCGCCCGTGAGCTTCAGTGCAGGCATGCCGATGTCCGGAGTTCGGAGTTCTGTGCTGTGTATCTCCTAGGAGGACTCGGGCAGGACCTTCCGGGTAACAGGACACGCCGGCCGGTCGAGAAGGCACCCCTCCTCTCGCTCCCCTTTCTT
>CAUYUJ010017780.1:90000-174238 GCA_963575745.1 Prorocentrum cordatum
GCGCTCGGGGGCAGCAAGCCATTCATCGCCAACCTGATGTCGCCGATGCATGTTTTTGCCCCGAGTGTGGACCGCGGCCGGCCAGACACACATCCGGCGAGGGCTGCAGACACCATGTCGACGTCCAGGTGCAGCCAGCACGTCGGTATGCCACGATCGTCTCATCCGCCTCTTCGACCACTTCGGCAACTCCTAGCTGCGGTACTTTGTTTTCTTTTGGTTTTCCCTCGAGGCGGACTTCGACGGGGACCTCACACCACCTGCACCAGCATTCTTCCAGAATGAGGCGTCCAGATGTCGCTGGCGCCTATTGCTGTCGTGCCGCTTGTTGCCTGGAAATCTTGCCGCACACACACACACACACACACACACACACACACACACACACACACACACACCCTTCCCGAAGGAACGTGGAAGTGGTCCGACCTACGTGCTACACCGCGCGCGGCGTTGGCTGCAACCACTTCTCAGCCTCACCACCGGCACCCCACCCGTTCACTTACTGAACGGGGTAGCAATGTTGAGTACGATTGACAGCCAATGAGGGCAGAGCTGCGCCACTCACATGACAACAAGACCTGGTGTCCCACGCTCTCTCGCGAACGCGATGCGCACTGGCGCTCGGATGCACGATGCACGAAGGGTGCGTTTTCAGGCACGCTGACACGTTTGTTGCGCACTCAGCCGCAAAAGCACGTTCACGCCTTACGCTGTGCCACTCGGCCTAGGCACGCGGTTACACGGCAATCTGTGCACCCTCTGTCACGGCAGCTTTGGGCAGCGGAGTTTGCACGTTTGTCCTTCCAGTGGCAATTTTCTGATCACTCAGGACTCGCTGGGGGGGGCACGCCTGCGCATTGCCAGCGCGCGGCGATGCAGGCCTCACGGCGCGCGCAATTTTATACGCGCCCACGCGCTGCTCAGCGCGCCCGGGGCATTGCCCATGCCTGGCGATTCAGCTGCGCAAGCACGGTGAGCATGGCCGGCGCCCGGCGGCACCAGCGCGCGCGACGTGCAGCGCCCGCGCGCACCTACGCGCCTTGCAGCGCACGCTGGGCATCAGCACGGTCAGCTGGGCGCTGGAGCGCGCGCCAAGGCACGGGCATGCCACGCTAGTGCTCAACAACGAATTGCGCCACACGCGCCGGGGCGCCGCTGCGCCCAGCTGCGCGCGCCAATCACACCTACGCATGGCCAAGCTCGTCTCCAACTTCCTCTCAGAGTGCCTGCTGGCACCGGCGTTGGCCCTCCCAACCACACTCAGGCTACAATCGACCATGTCACACGGGGCGCAGCTCACAGAAAGATCTCATGCAGGCCGGGCCAGCTTTCCTGCGGTTTCAGCGCGCGCGTACATTTACCATATTGCAAGCCTTTCTCTGTATATCTACCTCAATCCACCTACTCAGACACATCACCGCCTCAGTGAATAGGATCAGTTAAGTCACACGCCAGCCGATGCTGGCTGTCCTACCCCATTGCCCACCCCCTCTCAGCTGCGCACTCACCACTCGGCGCGGTCTACCTTCAGCATGCAACCTGCTGCAGGTCCGGCACTTGACTTGCCAAGCGCAACGCCACTTGCTGGGCTGCCGTCCGGTGGGGAAGTGTCTCCATTGAGGTCTCGCCAACCAGCTCAACGGCTTGGCGCCCCCTAGCCCAGGGCGCGCCACGTCGGCCCGCACCGCTTGCGAAATGAACCTGCAGTTCAGTCGGCGCCCGACGATGCAAGGGATCGAGCTCCACAGAGCTGTCCGCCTCCTTTCCGACGGACCGCGTCGTCACTTGTTGGGCCGCCAAGTCCGCGCAGAGCCGAGCATGACACGCTCGCCCCGTGGACTGCACGCGCTGGTCTACAAACAAAGGGTGCGATTATGAACTTCGCCGGGATATTTCCCAACGCGCACTTTCAGTTTTATGCGGTAACATGTTGGAGTAAGTTGTCACGTATACCCTCTGTCTGGGCTGGCATGGTGCGTGTTCGCGGACTGCCCCGACCGCCTCGTCTTCGACCTACGAGCCCGTCCCCATGTCAAAATCAATAGCGTTCTACATGCTATTGTCAGTCAACTGTCTCCTCTTCGTCCGCTTTGTCAACGTGCAGTACGTTGCGTTCCACGAGGCCTTCTTCCCCACCCTCCCTGCCCACGGCTCTGAGCAAATAGCTTCTCTGCTGCGCCCTGAGTCAGCGGGCAGGCGCGCAGAGGGGCGGCCGCGCTCCAAGCCGCAGTACCCTTCGACAAGGCCGGCGCGCGCGAGAATTTCTGCGCCCGCGGTCGCGCGCCGCGCGAGACGCGAATGCCGATCCAAGGGCCCACTGCTCGCTCAGTCTCTGCCTCCGCCACGCCACGGACCACGGAGCACCAGCTGCTGCTGAATAGGATGGAGGACGAGGACGACGCAGAGAGTCCGAGGCCGCAGGAGACGCGACAAATTCGAGGCCGAGGAGGACGACGCCAGGCAGAGGACTAGGAGAACAAACACGAGGAAGGAGGAGGAGGAGGAGGAGGAGGAGGAGGAGGAGGAGGACGCGCGAAGGCAACCACAACGCGAAGGAACGCGAGGCAGCACTGCAACGCGGTCCCCAGATCCGCCGAATTCTGCCTCTGCTCAGCCTTCCCCTTCTCGCATTCCTCAACCACTTCCTCCATCCCGATGCCTCCCACGGAAGCGGCCGCCAGCCGGATGCCCACTTTGCCGCAACCAAGGCCCGCCGGCAACCGCGATCTCCATTTGTGGGCACCAAGACCGAAAGGCCTTACAAAACGCCGCTGGCTTGACCTCCAGTCAAGGGCAGCGCGCTGGCTGCTAAACACACCGTTACCCACAGTTAGCAGTGCGATCCCAGCGGGGCTCAACAAGCCCACCGACGCGCACGGCGGCTGAAGACGCCCCCTGGCCAACAACCGCAAGAACGCGCATCCGTGGCCTACTCGTCTAGATGCAGGCCAGGCCACCCGCGCGGCAAGACCCACGCCGCCGCACCGCTGGCACGCCCACGTCTACTGCGACAGGATGCCCGGGATCAACTGCCAGTAGAGCACAGCAGCAGCACGTTACGCTCTCTACCATTTCGCTCACTTCGCTGCGGCCACTGCCTGGGCAGGGGTACGTCAGCCCTGCCGACATGCCTCTCGCGTCCGCGCACAACGGCGAGGAGGGCGCCGATGCAGTATCGGCGCGTCATAGCTGGCAAGGCCGTCCAGCAGGACCGCTTTGGCGCGCGCGTCTGGCAAGCCACGTGGGCGCGCAGCAACCGCAATTCGCCGTGAAAGCGCGCGCCCGTGCAGCGGCGCCGTCAATGGCACGTCGCACTGCGCGCTGCGCGACTCACGTCGGTTGACATCAGTAGCGGCGACGCAGCTGGCACGCCGAAGGTCTAGCGCACGCACCGCCGTCTCGCGACGAACCCAACCTTGTAGTTGCAAGGAGATCGAGGTGCGTCTGTTGCACACGCGCGTGCACGCACACTGACGCAACGGCCTGTTCTCGCTCTCGGAGGGAATTCTGCCGCATCAGCACACGATGTCCGCCGCACTCGGGACGCTGCCGACTGGCTGCGCCCAACCCTGAAGGCCCAGCAGGTTCAGCAGGACAAGGCCATTATCACGGAGCGGAAATTCGGACAGGCATTCACGTCTGCCCCGCAGTCGAACAGCCACACACCTTGGGCCAACAACGAATTGGACAATTTCGTGGCCAGAACAAAGTTTGGAACGTCCCCGATAGCTCACAACTGGACTCTGGCACTTACGGCACAAATTCTGTTACTGTTGTGGTGCGCAGTGCGAAATGGCACGCTCACGCAGGACGATCGCTTTCCAGCGCCGTGTTTTCCAGACGTCTCTGTCGAAGACATTGTGCGCACCTTGGCCCTGCGAGCGCGCAGGTCTCCAGCTGCCAACGAGCTGCTGACCCCACTGCGCGTTTCGCACCAACCCTGAACGCGATCTGCTGCAGGCCCGTGGCACCGACAGTGCGAGTGACCAGCTGTGCCCCCATCGGCGCACCAGTCTCTCATGGCTTGTGCGAGTCAGGCCAGGTCCGGGGCACCTGCCGGGTTTCCGGCGCGCCTCGCTTGGCGGCTCCACCGCGACACCACGGGGCCCATGCCGTCGTTGGGCACGTGTCCCTGGCACGTCCTGCCTGAGAGCCACTGCCGGTGGCCAGTGGCTTGCGCCCCCGATCGGAGCAGGCCCCTGGCGCGATCTGCCTGGGAACCGCTACCATCGACCACGCAATGACAGGGCCCGTGCTGCCACTCAGCACAGGTTTCTAACGCGCCCTGCCTGAGAGCTGCCATCGCTGGCTACTCCACCCCGGGGGTTGTGCATCATACGGCACGGCCCCAGCAGACGTAGCCAAGTCTGACTAGATTTCTCCGAAGAGCCCTAGTAGTACCACTGGCAGCACAGAACACGTGCCATCACGACGAGCACAGCGACGGCACATCGACGATGCGCACGAACACCGCGAGAGCTAGCACGACAGAGAGCGTAGCAACGACGACTGTAATTGGTGCAACAACTTGCGGTACCACGCGAGGTACCTCGACGCCAGCTTGTAAACCAGACAGGGCACTCAAGGTTGAACCAGAACCATCAACCGAAACGCTTCCACAGCGCGCGCGCTCTCGCCAGGCCACCAGGCGACTGCGAGTGACTGTTCGCTCAGTGGACGCACGAATATTAATCACGTCACGTTAGCTCGGCGTTGGTGCACAAACGCACTTGAGCATACACGGCCAACAAGACCCAACGCCTAACGCAACCTTGAGAGCGCTGGCCCAAGGGCGACCCTTGCGCACGGGTCTGAGCTTCACCGGCCCTAGCTGCATGAGCCGCCAACGTTGGTCGACTAGGCCAAGCGCTGGTGACCGCCGGGCAGGACTGCCTTGGCGCACAGCGCTGGCTCGCCCAACAGGAACATGGCAGGACTGAGATAGTGTGCACACATGCCCACACGACCCTGACCGAACGTCGCCAGTCTACCAATGGTGAGCACTGAGGGACACGCCATTCGCCCGCAGTAATTATTTCCACCGTGTGGCTTCCTGGTGGCTGTGCAACACGTGCGCGGTGCGCCCCCTTGCGCCCCGCGACGCCAGTACGCCGCTTCACGGCCATGTCGCGCAACAGCGCCACGTCAGACAACAAGCAACAAGGCCGCACAACGCACGCTGCATGGCCGCGCCGTCACGCCATGGCCACGCGCGCGCCTGCTCGACGCTGCGCCCCACTATATGGCGCAGCGCAGCGTGCAGGCGCGCGACGCTGCGACGACAGGACGCGCGCGCGCGCCAACACCAGGCGCGCGGCCGTCGAAAGCGCGCCGGCGTCCAGGCCAGGCCAACAGCATGCGCTGCCACGACGGCCTGCCAGATGATGCCACGCCAGTGCAGCACCTATGCACGGCCACAGCAAGCAACCATACTAACAACGACCGCCATGGCAAGCCCATGTACGACCCATGCAACTCGACCACAGCTGTTGCGACAACAACGTCGACGGCACCGCCGACTACTTCCGATACAGCAACGACGACGACCACCCCGTCGACAACGACAGGTGGTACTACAGCCATGGCAACAGCTTTGACTACACAAACTTCAAGCGGCCTACACCACCGTCCTGGAGATGATGGGCTACATGATCTTCATGATCGCGTTCACCAGCACGATTGTCACCACAGGAGCGTTCTGCCCCCACTGCAGACGAAACCGAAGCAGCGCCCCTCCCAAGAATCATTGGCCACGCGGCCAGGACACCTGTCAACGCGACTTTCACAAAGTACCAGCAGGCAGCGCCAGTCCCGGTTCACGAGACCACGACCTGCCTGCTGAGAAGCACTTGTGCGGAGGCTCTGAGACAGGCCACTGCACCTGGGGCGCGCGGCCATTGTCAGCTTGGACAGCCAGGCGCGCTGAAACACACACACACACACACACACACACACACACAACAACAAAAAAAAAAAAAAAAAACGCGCGCGTGGCTGTCCACACACACACACACATCTATACACACACGCGTAAGTCCTCAGACATGGACGGCGACGATATTTCTTCCCTACGTTGGCACTGCGTCGAAGCAGCCATCAATGGCTATGGAACGCGCGTGCCGCGCGAAGCAGCACTATAGCAGCAAATACGGGGGACTAATCGTGCCCCCCCTCTCTCACACTATCTGCATGTCTGTTCAGGGTGTCGGGTACACTGGCCCATGCTCCAGCACTCTGTTCTTGGTGCTGCTGGAGCCCAGGTGAACCGGCTACGTTGCCAGCACTATCTTGCAGTGGCCGTCTGCGAGCCGTAACCTCACCGAGCTCGGCTGCCTCCACCTGTGCACCACCGACGCGTACCATCACCCTGGCAACGGTGCGGCCATGGCTCCTGCGCCGCGCCGCGCTCACACGCAACCAAGCAGCACGCGAGAGCGTGCGCGCGAGGCACCACTTGCGCGCCGATCGCTTCGCACACATTCAGCCCAGTGCGCGGCAGCCAACGCAACCACGGTCATGTACCACTTGGGTTGGAGAGGTGGGTCACACGATGACACGAAAATAATGTGGATTTGGACTGGTGTGCCAGTACTACTTACCAACAAAGGAGCGAATGTCGTGACGTGTTCGTTGCGCATTGCACTGGGAGCGAAGTATTATTCGTACACCACGCACATCACATGCTGGCGTCCTCGCCATCGCACATTCCGGCTTTGTCTACCAACCTGTATATGATACATATTTCTAGCAATAGCTCAGCCTGGCTCGCGCGCCGAACTACAGTTTGCTGCGAGCGTCAGCTCGGCCTTTGTGTCTCCTGCTCATGGCACGACTCATTGCGCAACAACATCTCCACCGTGGTTTAGTGCTACCACACAGCATGGCCCTGAGTGCCCAGACGACCAGGCACGCATCCACGCGCGCGCAGCACACATTATCCGAGAACAGGTCGCCAACAACTCAGGCGACCTCCAGCGAGCAACAACGCAGTCGTGGCCAAGGTGGCCCCTGCGTCGTCAAGGAGCTGCCTGACCCCCAGGCGGACTCCTACGCTCATCCCGTTCTCACCTCGCTCGGGGCGCTGGAATCGTCCCGAACAGCGGCCTGAGCCCGAGTCACGAGGCCTCCTGCATGAACAGTCACACGCCCTGCCGCATCGCTTCGCCGTGGATGCCGACACCGCGACCGTCGCCCTCGCCATGGCCCTCTTGCTGCACGCTGTCCCGTATACTGCCGCACCAGGCAGGATGCGAGGCAGCGCCGCCGCCCGCGACACAGGGCAGTTCGACCGCATGGCATCCACCAAGGATGTCGAGTCTAGCCTCTCCGGCGCCCTCGAGGAGGTCTTCGGTGACGGCCCCGCCGCTGCCAGCCACCTCGGGCGCATGGAGGCCAGCATGGGGCAGACCTACCAGGAGCTGCCCAAGCGCTCGGCAGGGCGGCCTGGGCCGCAGGCAGTGCGCCACGTCATGCACGGCTACTCTGCCAAGGAGCACGGCTGGCTCATCAACGGGATCGAGCACCACGGTATGCAGCAGAATGCATCAGAAGCGCACGAGGTCAACATCCTGCAGGATAAGACCTTCGCGTTCGTGGAGGAGCTCCTCGAGGCACGCCACACTGGACATGAGCTGTCGCTGGACGACGTCGCGGCGATGGCCGCGACTCTGGAGATGCTGATCGTGAAAGAGTCGCTGGACCTACTCCAGACTGCACACCTGCTGAACGAGCGCGCCGTGGTGGACAAGATCGACGCCCACGCTCTGCAACACTCTTGTCCTCGTACTCCTCGTACCCCCTCGTCTGTCAGCCGGGCGCCCACGACAACGACACGGATGCGCAGAGGCACCAGACCATCACGAACGCCATGGCCAGCGCCAGCGGCAAGTGGCTGGTGCTCGCAGCAATCTGGGCCGACGCGATGTGGAACCACGACTTCGAGGGCCACATCTGGACGAACCCCTGTTTGGCGAGGGCGCACGACTTCGGAGAGGCGTCGGGGATCGTCGAGGGCCTCGCGCAGGGCTACGGCATGAGGCAGCACATGGAGCGACGCCAGATTGAGGAGGAGCTCGTGAGCCTGGACCCCGACGGGTCGAGCAACGCGCCGCTCAAGATCTTCCACTCCCGGCCGCCGACGGCCGACTTCCAGTTCACCGAGTTCGTCGAGTGCCTGCACACGGTCGGCACACTTTCTGAGTCCACGGCGGCGTCCGCATGGCGAGCTACCCGGCCAGGCCCTTCAATTGCATCGCCAGCTCAACGTACTATTCAGCGTGATGCCCCAGCGATTGGGCATGATGCACGAGCTGGCGGGCAAGGTCCGGCCGCCCGCCGCCCCCCAGCCTTGCGGAGGCGACCATCACCGACGCCTGCGCTCGGATGTCCAGTCCCATGGCGAACATCAGCGGGCCAGAGAGCTACCCCCAGATCGACCAGAACAAGGTGTCGGTCATGGTGTCCGTGGGGGAGCCGTGCTGCACTCGTGGCACGACTCTGCAGACAGCTCTGGCACAGACGGCGATAGAGGCCGCAGGCAGCTCACCTCCTCAGAGCAGCTGCACCTCTGGACTGGGCAATACAACCATGCAGACGGTGAGGACGGGCCCTCAAACCTCACCTCCCACATCCAGGCATTGCGAGCAGTTTCACTATTTCACCCTCCTTGGGGACATTGGGGAGGTTTACTGGCACGACTTTTCTAGAGCAATCGGGAATTTGGGGTTACAATCTCTAGTTACACAATTCGACGGTTCTGCGACTGATGGGAACAAGTGGGGGCTTATGACTATTGGAGTGGGGGCATTACTTGTCGCTATGCATATTAGAGACAACAGCCTTCCTGGCGCGAGGCAGGGGGGCGAGGGAAGAGGCCCGACTAACAACAGGCATACTCACCACACCGACCTCCTGGGAGGGAGCCAGCGGAGGCAGGGTGGAAGCAGGCGGAAGCTGGCCATAATACTTACGTGCATGCACTACATCATATGGATATGTGTCATATCTACCACGACCCAATCCTGCTCTGGGGTGTGGGGGGTCATTGCACTTTTATACCACCTTGCACTGGGGTGGAGTCTTATATACTACCTTGCACTGGGGCCAGTCTCGCCTACGACAACCCCAACCAAGGAAACCAAGGTACAACTATGCTGTGCAGACGAATGGCGACGGCTTCGTATTGTCCAGCTCGGTAAGGCGCGATACACATGCGCCGCACGCCGAGCGGGAGGACAGCGGGTGCCGTGGCCGCGGACAGTGTGGCAGCACTATGCAGCGCTGCCCGGACATCCGGGTCTCTCTACGTTACCGTTCATGCGAATGGAAGCTCCCGGACAGCACGAAAACGGCGTTAACAGTTTTGACGCCGGCGACCGCTCCTCCCCAGAGACCCGCTACCCGGAGGAGTGGATGAACATCCGATGTGGTGGCCGTTCGCGGCAGGACAAGCGTGAGGACATGCAGATGTTCAAGGCCTTCAAGGCAATGCTCCAGCAGGTCAAGGGCCCCGCCTGGACTGGAGGCGCGGCCATGGCCAAGAACGTCAAGCTACAGTTCAAAGGCCCGGCGCCAGCCCCTCGCCGGCGGCGAGGCCAGCAGGCAGCGGCATCTGCAGCACCGGCGGCTGACACCGAGGCCGACTGAGCGCAGCAGTTGAGGAAGCTGCTGGAGGAGAAGGACGATGCGAAGCTGGTTCAAAAAGCTAAGCAGATCATCCAGGACCAGCGGCGACCACCAGCAGCGCAGCGTCGAGCACCGACACCAGCACAGCAGACTACCACGACACCAACACCAGCGCCTACCGCAAGGAAGTGGCGTGTCGACGAGAAGATGTTTGGGGCGGACAAGATCGTCCCATCGCGCAAGCTCCTGGAAGCGCTGCGCGAGGGAGACACGCCGCCGGGGTCGGTGTCGTTCATGCGGACGGCCGACCTTGAGGAGGCATCGTGCTTGATCACCACGCACAGCATGACTAAGGCTTTCACCCTGATTGACTTGGACTCCTCTCCGGACCGCTGCGACTCGGAGCACGCGGACGAGTTCAAGGATATCAACGTGATTGACGACAACGGGCGGCCCAGCCTGCGCAAGCTGCGGGTGGTTGAATGCAACGTCGCCCACAACAGAGCCGCTCCGAAGGCCACTGCCACGCAAGTCAAGGGGCCGGCCGCACATACGGTCACACGCAATGTGAGCATCCGGGTGACCATCATGCGCAACTATGTGCCGACAGCAGAATGGGACAAACGCCAAGCCAAATCAGAAGCCTACCTGGCGCACGGCTTGCCGACCACGTCCATCATCTCAGTTGACCAACCCACGAAAGTACAAGTCAACGGCAAGATCACACAGATCACTGGATATTTGAAGGTCCCCGCTACGGAGGCCGACAAGATCGTCAATGAAAATACTGGCAAAGACGGGCGGTTCCTCAAGATCTGCACGAGGGACAGACTCACTCCGGAGCCATCCGTCAACTACGTCAAGAAGAGGTTTGACGAGGACGCATTGGGCTACTACAAGCGCGTCCTGAGCATGCTTAATGCCGAGCAAGGCCACCAGGGCCTGGCCCTCCGGACTGGGGGGAAAAGCGACCTTGGCATTCGGAACATGACGCCCGAAGACAAGACAATCCCCACGTGGCGCGTATTACGCATGCCGCAGGGCTGGACAGGAGAGACGCTGACGAAATGGCTGACAGAAGCGGGATGGCAGGACGTCCAAGCTGAGGCTCTTCCGCAGCGCACCAAGGCCTGGCGAATTCGGGGGACCCCGAATGCCCGACCACAGAACGAACAAGGAGTGCCCGCAGACAGCTGGCACATCACTTTTGGGACGTCGGCGGAATACCTGGAAATCCAGAAGTTCGTCACGGCTCCCCGCGCAGAGAAGGCCATTCCCTGCAAGGCCAAGCCCTGGCAACTGGACCGTCCAGACCGCCGGCCGCCTACAGACGGCCAGGCCGTTGGCGCGGCCATGGATGTCGACGCAGAGGCGGACTCGGAGCACCAGGAGTTGCAGCGCCGGAGGCAGGAGGAGCGTGCCAAGCAGGACCAGGACGTGGAGATCCTGGACGGAGAGGAGAAGACCATGCAGATCCAACGCTACGCCGAACGGCGGAAGGCAGAGGATAAGAGAGATAAGAAGGAGCACGAGGAGAGGAAGAAGACTCGAGTACAGAGGAGGCAGGCCCACCAGGAGGTGGCGCAGGACAGCAGCAGGCAGCAGCAGCAGAGGGAGGAGGAGGAGGAGGCGGCAGAGCGGCCTCCAGCGCGGCAGGAGGTGCAGGCACAGCAGCCCCGGCGCCACCTGCAGCAGCCAGGCCCCACCCGGACGGCCCGTGGCCGGGCACCTTCTTCGAGGAGCGGGACCCTGGCACATCTGGCGGGGATTGTGGGTACCGTGCACTCGCCGCGGCCTACGCGGTCACAGCCCTGAAGAAGACCCAGGCGGAGACCTTCAAAACAGCCCGGTTGGAATCCATGTCCCGGACGCTGCGTGGGCAGCTCGCGGCGTACATCGCCAACCATGAGAAGACTTTCGAGCCGCATTGGCAGAACATTCCTGAAGTGGCCTCGGACGGGGCACGCCCCACGACCTTCAAGGAGTACCTGAAGGCCATCAAGAAACACGAACGCTGGATAGACGGAGTGGGGGTTGCGGCAGCAGCGGACCACTTTCAGCGGCAAATCGCATCATACGTGGGTATCAAGCAGGCCGACGGATCCACCCTGTGGACCTCGCGCTTCATCTGGACCCCGATGGAGCACAAGAACATGGTGGCGGCGCTGGGTCAGCCGCCCCTCCACGCAGGAGTCCGAGACGGCCATCGCGTGGTCTTATTTCCCAAGGACAGCTTCTTCACGACGGCGGCGACCAAGCGTCAGCCGGAGGAGGAGAGGACAGCAGCTATCAGGAAGGCGCCGCGAGTGGGAGGTAGCCGATCTCACAGCGACGCTGGCACAATCGACGCGTTCTTAGCCCCTCTGCAGCGGGCTCGCACGGCAAAACGATCTTCTGCAGCATCCACAGACACCTTCCTCGCTGGCCTGGCCGGAGGGCCCAAGCGCTCTCGCCGTCAAGGTGACCAGGCCACCGTGGCCACGAGGGAGGAGCCAGCGGAGGCCGGCCCATCGGGCCCTCCACCACCGCAGGGCTGCAAGTGGACGTGCAAGAAGTGCGAGGCGGTGGTGATCGCCTCGACGATGCTCAAGCTCTCAGCGCGGAGGGCCGCGCACATCAGCAAACATCATGAACCTGAGGAGCGGGAGGCCTGCGGCAAGATCCGTGGAGCGGCACAGACGTTCGAGGTAGAGCAGAAGCCCGACCCCTGGTGGGAGTGCTATCTCTGCAAGCACGGCTTCACGCCAGAGGGGTCTCGCCAAGGCCGCCGGTTCCACCACATCGCCCACGAAACACGACGCCTGCACTGGCACACGGAGCACCAGCAGACCGTGCAGTGGGACGAGTACGCCGAAAAGAGCAAAGCACACAATCGACCGAGAGACCAGCAGCGCAGAAAACAGCAAGCACAGGAAAACATCCAGTCTGGAGATCCAAAGCTCCAGGCCTGGCAAGGAAAGTGGAGGCAGCGAGTGAAGACGAGGTTCATGACGCTCCTCCAGAGGCCTGAGGCGATCACACCTCCCTCAGCACTGGCGCAGGCTGGGCTGAACACGGGGTTTCTCTGCACCTGTGCCAGATGCCATGTCCAGATCTGCAGCATCCCCAAGGCGAACAAGCATACATGTGGAGCCTGGTACGGACCGGCCTCCAGATACCGCAAGACAAACATCTACATCAGGCAGGTGCAGTTCCTGCGACGACTCCCCGAGCCGACGCGCCGCTCGCTCTTCGACGTGTGGCGCACCACGGGCTTCCCGCAGCCCACCCCGGAGATGTGGGACAGCCTTCTGACAGAATACGAGGCTCTGATCCAGCAGCACGGCAAGGATGGGAAGCCACAGTCCGCCGACCTGGCAGCCGGCAGGCAGTTCCGGAAGGGCTGGCTGGCAGCGCTGCGACGCATTGGCTGGGGCCCCAGGGCGCCTCGGCCCGCCCGCCGCTGCTGGGGCGGACGCTGCAAACGGCGCGCCGGGAAGCGAGGCAGTCCCGACCCCAGCGCGCACAAGAGAGAGGTACAGCTTGGAACCATCAACGTCGCGACGTGGTGGAAGCACAGCACGGCAGCCCTGGAGGCAGCCGGACGGTATGGAATAGAAATCCTGTGCCTGCAGGAGACACAGCTTACGACTCTGCAGCTCGACGCACAAACCTCCAGACTGGCCAAGAACGGCTGGTGGCTCTCCCCGGGCACCACGGTGGCGGGGCGACAGGGGAGGAGGGGCGGAGGAGGCAGAGGAGGAGGAGGAGGAGGCAATACCTGGAGTCAGGGAGGCCTGGCGCTGATCACCACAGCACGCTGGCAGGCCGACCCGAGACACCACACGCAGCAGCAGTGAGGGGAGGCGGCGATCTTCGAGCTCCACTCCGACGATCACCTTCTGGTGGTAGTCAACCTACACCGACGCTCGAAACAGTACACCGCGGGAGGCGGAGCTCTTCCAGGACTGGCTCTCGACCCGCATCGCAGCATACCCCATGAGCGTCAACCTGATCATGGCTGGCGACTTCAATACTGACACCGACTCAGCCTTTATATATCCTTTCGCAGTGGCGGGCAACGTCCGGTTCCTGCCCCCCCAGCGCCTACGCGACCAGCATCCGGCACGTACCTGGACTTCTTCGGCGTGCGATGCGATGGAGCGGCACTGGAGGCAACGATGCGGACATGCCCAGATAAGATCTCAGACCACGCCATGGTGCACTTATCGCTCCCGCTCCTCGGGGAGCCCTCGTCGCCACGGCCGGACGCGGCTCGGAAAACCAGGAGCGCGGCAGCGGAGACAGCGACAGGCCGGAGGACCAGGCGCCACCGGAGTACAGATGGGAGAAGGTGCAGCAGTATCGAAAACCGACCGCCCTGCGCGATGAGGACAGCCTCGTGGCATGGCTAGCCGTACAGGACGAATGGTTTCGAGAACAGTGGAGCAGCGTGCCGGAAAGGGACCTCCGTGATCCAAATTCGGCGCTGGAAGCTTGGGAGTCCCTGGCGGAGGACATCTTGAGGGACATGGTAGAGCAGCACCCCGAGCCAGACCAGACTCCGGCGACGGGCAAGCGCAAGCAGGACAGACAGCCACGTCCATACCAGCGCCGGCACGACACGGAGGTGCAGTGCCACGCGAAGGAACACAGCATCCGGCGGTACCTCACGCTCATGGGCCAGCTGGACAGGCGGTGGGACAGCACCACGGCGGCGGAAGCAGGCAGGCTGGCCCGCGGTCTCGGTCTCTGGGGCAACCGGGCCGAGAAGCGGAAGAAGGCGGCAGCACTCTGGGAGACTGCCCTGGAACAGATTCAGAAGGAAAGGCTGGCGGCGTGGCGCGAACGCCTCCGGCGTGACCCTGGGCACAGACAGGTGCACGCCTGGGTCAAAGGCCATGTCTGGCGGCCCACGGACGCTGCTGTGCGAAGTGGAGACCACCTCTACACGCACGGCGCGGCAGCCAGTGTTGTCCAGGAGCACTTTGCGAAGCACTTTGCACAGTGCGGGAGCGGCAACGACAAGGCGGCCTACATGGAGCAGTACGCTCACGAGTTGGCCGTCATGCGCAATGCCATCCAAATGCGGAATGGCCGGGAGTCCGGCTGGCGCGATCAGATCCATGTGTACAGAAACGTCGACGATCCCACCGTGGTGGAATACAGGAGGGCGCTGCACAAGATGGTGGGGAAGGCCCCCGGAACAGATGGGTGGAGGGCACAAGAACTGCTGCTGCTGCCCCACTCCGCGACGTGGAGGTGCTGATTGCCCTGTTCTGCCGGCTGGAGGCGGACGGCGCCTGTCCAGATAAATGGCTCGTTTGGCGGCAGTTCCATGTCCCAAAGGACAGCATGGCAGACACGCCCAGAATCGACCGGCTGAGACCGATCAGCATCGCAGCCACAGCATGGCGGGCCTGGGCGCGGTGCAGGCAGGAGCAGATCGCCGATTGGCTCCGGCCAATCTGGCTTCCAACCCACGCAGGGGGAATGGCAGACAGAACTATCGAGACCATCCTCGAACCCATCCTCGAACTGACCGAGGCCTGCCGGGCGCACAACCTCTGGGAGGAGCTCGCGGAGCCCGCGGACGAGGCGGAGCACCAGCCACAACAGCAACCTAACCCCCCGGAGCCCCCGCAACAGGCAGCGGCGGAGGAAGCACAGCACGACCTGCACATCCGCACCTGGGACTTTGCATCGGCCTTCGACCGCGCCAGCGTGGACATCGTCTTGGCTATCTGGGCGGAGATGGGCATCCCGGAGCACGTGCTCAGAGGCATCCGGACCATCTGGACGCAGCAGCAGAAGTACATTGAGCTGGGCTCCACAGTATACCCAGACTCGCTGACAGTGAACGAGTCCCTGCCGCAGGGAGACCCGCTCTCCATGCTGGCGATGGCCACGCTCCTGTGTGCCACGTACAGACGCCTGAACCGGAGGGCGTCGCACGGACGACACGCCCTTTACGCAGACGACCGCACCACAGCCTCCCGGCACCCCAACGACCTGGAGATCGCGGAGCAGGTGCGGCAAGAACTTGAGCAATGCACGGCGCTGCGCACGGCGCCGGAGAAGACCAGCAGCCTCACGGCACTTGCCGGAAAGCCGCCACCGCAGACGGAGGTTGAAGTCCTAGGGCTTCACCTGGCGGTGGATGGCCAGACCAGCCAGGCGGCAGAACGGAAAGCAGAAGACACACTTCGAGAGCGAGCGGCGCGGATCGGCAACCTCCCGTTCCCCTCGCACGAAAAACGCCGTTTCTACAGCACGGCGATCGGCAAGCTGATCTGGGTAATATGCTGATCCCCCATGTCAGGCGCGCGCCTGCGAAAGCTGCAGGGCGACGTGGACCGCGCCATATGGGGAGGAAAATGGAGCTCGGGGAGTGCCCCCCTAAGCGCCTGCTGGTGACCGGCCACAATGGCGCGATCTGGTACCACATGTCATGCCGGACATGGAGATTCTGGCTCGCAAAGACCAAGCGCCTGGGGGCGAGGGCGGCCACGACGTGGTTACGACAGCTCCAGGGTGCCCCCGCGCTGACCCCAGCGACGCAGCAGTCCAGACACAGAGGTCCGACGGCGTTCATGATGCAGTTTTTCGCGCACGTTGGGTTGCGCCTGCAACCGCATGGCCAGGAGGCCCAGTGGAACACAGCAGACAGGATGGTGGTGGTCCCTGCGACGACGCCGCCACGAGCAGCAGCACATATGTTTCGCCTGGCATGGCGGAAGCAGCTGTGGACACAGTACACGGCACCTACGACGAGACGAGATGCAGAACTTGCGCGGGCATTCGACGTGCCCTACTGCGCACCAGTGGTCAATGCAGCCATGCAGCTAGGCCGACATGAACTCAGCAGCCACGTGGTGGCCGTCCTGTCAGGCTCGGCGTGGAGTGACGCGCGGTACACCAAGGTGGTCTTGGGAGAAGAGCCACCGCACTGCAGTCGTTGTGGAGCGGCGACGGCGTCAGACTGGGTCCACGAAGCATGGGCATGCCCACACTTTGAGGTCCACTGAAGGGGCCCACCGCCGACAGCAAGGCCAAACAACCCCTTCTCCAGATACATGGGCTGGCCGGCCGAGTATCTTGGGAGACGTGCAATCCCAAAGTGGTCAAGCACGATTCTGTGTATGGCCAGGATCAGACGCCATGTGCTCACCGAGCGCTACCAGCCATCTCAGTCGGCTCAGCCGCCGCCGGCGGCGGGCCAGCCACAGACTGACACCAGCCGAACGGCTAACACAGCAGCACCACATCCTTCACGGAGCATACAAGGCCCAACCACTACTGCAGCAGAACAAGTGGAGCTTGACCACTCACTCCCCGGCTCCTGGAGTTGGAGAGCTGGGTGATTGAGACCAGAACAGCTATCCCTCCCTGCTGGGCCTCCTGGGGCCCGGTGCGCGGCGGCCTGCCGGCTTGCCGCGCGACCTGCAACGCAGGTCGACTCGTGCACTTCCCCATGGCGAAGATCAGCGACTATAACAATAAGGTGAACAACATACACGTTTCGATGCACGACGTCTGGCAGACTTCCGAGCTGATCCTGCTGAAAGAGGTCAAGATGACCGAAAGCGCGCGTAGCGTGCTATCCGTTAGCCGGAAGGAATTAATTAAGGGGGAGTCCGAGGGGTGGCCTCTGCAGTGCGGGATCTCATGGCCCGCCCTTTTCTTTGTTAACGGAGCCCTTAATAAGGAAACTCAGGGGAAAAACTGGCCCGCCCGTGTCCTTGTTAACGGACCGTTAACAGGGATTTGTTTCGCTCGGGCATTGTGTGCCCTTGTTAACGGAGCCCTTAACAGGGAAAATCGGGTGCTTAAAAATCCAGCCCTTAACAGGGAAAATCGGGTGTTGTGAAAAAAACAGGGTTGCACGCTCGGGCATATGTTTCCCTGTTAACGGAGCCCTCAACAGGGACTTAACGGGGAAAATCGGATGACGGACGCGTTTTTTCCTTGTTAACGGACCGTTAACAGGGAAAAGAGTTTCCTGTTAACGGACCGTTAACTGACCCTGAACACCGCGGCCCCCAAGAGCGATCAGTGGCGTAAACAAGCTAATAAGACCAAGGCTCCCAACAGGGAGCGGTGACGTAACCAGTTCTTGACACCAGGGCCCGAAACGGGCGGGAACGTAAGCTCCGCGTAAGCTCCGCGTGGGCTTCTCGTAAGCGCGTAAAGTCCTCGTCAACTTGAGGTAACTTCAAGACAGCCCATGAGGGGCCAAGCGTCCTCCAAGACGGTCCAAGATGCCTCCAAGACGACCCAAGAGGCCAGAGGCCCGTAAGATCGCCCCAAGATGGCCCAAGATACCCCCAAGACGGTCCCAAGACGTGTTCGAACATCTGTACGTATGCAGACGGCTTCAAAGGCCTTCAAGACGGCGTGGAGAGGCCCAGACGGGCCCGAGGACGGCCTAAGATCGATTCAGATAGCCCACGACGGCCTCAATACGGCTCAAGAGGTCTCCAAGACCCCCCCCCCCCCCCCGAGCACCGATGGGCGGTCCAAGCGCGAAAACAAACGAAAGTAGGGCTTTCGCAGCCCGGGGGGCGCCCTTGGCCCCGCCTTACCTGCATAAGCGCCTCGCCAGCTTAAGACACCTCCAAGAGACACCTCCAAGAATGCGTGAGAGAGGCCCAGACGGGACCGAAGACGGCCCAAGAGCGATCCAAGATAGCCTCCGTAGCCATTTTGGCTCAAGCCACGGTAGCTCCAACGATTTCGCCTAAGGGCAAGGCCGTCGCAGCCGCAGCCGCGGACCAGAACGACACTGGTTTGACAAAGCCACGCCGATGCCACACGGCAGGACTGTACACTTGCCTACGGACGGTGCGCCTGTGTCTGGGCCTGTTGTGCACACGGGTTGCGACCCTGGGCGCCGTGGCATTACGGCTCTGTGATTCCGCTGCTCCGAGCTGGGCAGGCCTCGAGCGCCCGCTGCTCGTTGCAGGCGTGCGCGGGCCCGCGAGGGCAGGCCCCGGAGCCCCAGCCGGGGGGCCCGAGGCCGACGGGAGCGCCGGCACCGCGAGGGCCAGCCAGGCCGAAGTGGCGGCCGAGCCTGGCGATGATCGGGCCCGCGGGCGCGTGACGCCCGCACCAAGAGAGGTGCCCTTGCCATCAGTGGGCGTGCCGCTCGTTCATTTCCACATGCCCAAGACTGGGGGCAGCACGCTGGATTACCACCTGCGGCACACCGCCTCGGTGCTTAATTTGTCGCTGGTGGACGAGACTGGCGAGGCACTGCGGACAGACTGGGCCACTGGAGCCTCTTACAACCATCTGCCCAGTCAGTCGATTTTTGACAAGGCGCATGCGTGCAGAGGAGCCGATGGCTCCAAGGATGCGAAAGTGCAGGAATTCCGCGCGCTTGGCGTGTGCATGCATAGTGGTGGGCCATTTAAAACCAAGCAAAGTGTTACCGGTTTTGAGACGCATGGAGATAAGTCCCAGTAGCCCTATGAGAACAAATCACTCGCGGAGAGAAGTGTGCGGAGCAATTGGAGATCGCGCGTTTTTTGCCCAGATGCATTACGCAGCGACGCGATTCCTTCAGTGTTCGTGAAACCAAGATGCATCGTTATACTTCGAGAGCCTCTTGCTAGATCACTTTCGAACTTCTACCATTTTGATTCTTTGCACAGGAATGGAGCGCCGTCGAATTGTTAGAGCATTGTGGGGCTGACCGAATGCGGCTTGTTTTCGCAGTTGACATTAGCCCAACAGTTAAAGATCATGATGACCAGGAACATTCAGTTAACATGGCTCGAGTCTGTTCGGAAGGACCGCGTGGGAAAGTCAATTGCTCAGTGGGTAGATGACGTCTGGGACACGCTGTCACGCTGCGTACTTCTCATGCTGGACAGGCGGAGCGATAACATTGCAATGTTCAACCAGATGTTGCCTTGGGCGCTACCTCGTCAGAACGCCCAAGCCCGGCAGCCCAACCCGCCCACGAAGAATGCGCCCAACAACACAGAACCGATCAGAAAGGGGCTGCCACATGAGCTGGAGGTGCTGGTTAGTCGGGTTCGTTACCACACCGATGTGAAAGTCTGGCACCAGAGATTGTTCTTGTCATCAGGGCGAACGCATGGTTTGATTCAGTCCTCCTACGCATCGGCATAAGTCCGGCCTCGGAAAGCGACTTGGATTTCTGCGAAGAGCACCTTGCAACTCCAAACATAATGTTATTTTCGCCTGTTACCAAGTTGATGAAACGTAAGGGATAAGTGCCCAGCGCTCCACTGACAGATTTGCGCGGGCACAGTCTTAATATTGATCGAAGTAGTGTTGCGAGCGCACCGCTTGTGCGTTAGCAGTTAATCCGTTGCGCGACCGCGCATGAAAGCAGGATTGCGAAGAGGTACCGAAAAACCATAGCTGGAAACTTCCTTGTCCTTGCCTTAGATGCTGCGCGGCACGTCGTCGGAGGGTAGGCCCGCATCAGCCAGATCACTGCTGCTACTGCACCTCGCCTTGCGTTTGCGCAAAGAAAGAGCGATCCAAGATAGCCCAAGGTAGCGTCAGCACAGCCCACGAGGCCTCCAAGACACCCCAAGCGGCACCCGAAAGGACCCTCAAAAGTGCTGAAGGACGAATCAACCATTGTTGTCTTTAGGTTTATGAAGGTTTTACATCTCCTCGCCTTTTCGGGCAAGAACGGCCCGACACAGCTCCAGAGCCCCCCGAGATTGTGCCATGACGGCCCGAGAGGCTCCCAAGAGAGCCTGAGGACGGCCCAGAAGGGCCCCAAGAGGGCCTAAGAGAGCCACAAGACGGCCCAAGGAGGGCCTGGGATACGCCCAAGATGTTCCCAAGAGACAGCATGTCGTCGTCATCATCATGATCATCAGCATCATCAGCATCATCATCATCATCATCATCAACAACATCACTATCATCATCATCATCATCATCATCATCATCATCATCATCATCATCATCATCATCATCAACAACAACAGTACTATCCTGATCGTCGTTCGTGTTTTATCGCGCTATTGCGCCTTCCCAAGATACCAGCACGCCCTGGCCCCCCCTCAAGAGGCCCCCTGCAGCTTCGAGTTAGCCCTAGAGGGCGCCCAATATGCAACCAAGATGCCCCAAGAGAGCCTCCTGATGGGGAGACAGAGAGAAAGAGAGGGCAAGCCAGCGACATCTCGCGCTCTGAAAGTAAATGCGCTTTCCGTCCCCATGCCAAGCAGGTCAAATTGCCCCACGAAGCCCGTTAAGAATTTCATGCCGATGGCGACCTCCTGGGTTGCTGGCCCCCAGGAGGCCGCGGGCGAGATAAAGGGTCTGGCACGTTAGTGCAGCATCAATGCACGGCAGTGCCAGACCTACTCCTCATTCGTCGCTCCCGCGTCAGACCCTGGAGTGGGCACTTACTCGCCGACAGCGGCCTGGCGCTATAGCCGCCTATCGGGAGCGGTGATTGGGGAGCGGCACTGCGCTGCCCAACGCGCGCCTGCGCACTGTCTGTGCTACATCAGGACAGCACCCTCTTATGGACAGTTGCACGCGGGCGCGCCGACGCGCGCGCGTCAGTGCCTGCACCAGGGCACTGCTAGCGAGGTCACGCCCAGAGTCGCTAAACATGTGACATCAGCCACACGGCTCACCGCCATGATCCTGACAGCGACACGCAGAACCTCGCGGTCGTCATGGTTGTATGCGACCCCATGTCTTCGGCAAGGACAGCTGGCCGAACCGGCTCCCCTCGCGCGGATGCCAGCAGCGCGAACCCCGCCGCGTCCGCAACGGATCGACGGGAAGTGTTTGTGCCTCCACTTGACACAGCACCAGCATTGTCCTCCTGAAAGCGCTGTGCAGCACAAGTACACGTACGTCTTGACAGCCACCGACACGTGCCGACGGGCTTGATTTCGTTTGAGTCCGAAGTACCAGCGGCAAGGCACTGGGCGACTGAGCTGCGACGAGCACCGCGAGCATGACCCAACCACCCGCTCATCGCAGACCTCGTTCGACACGATCACCATCGACAAGCCGTTGTTTGCCATCAGTGGCCGGCCAGCCTCTCCGCCAATTGCATGGGATTTCTTGTATCGCAGAAGATTGGCGGCACACGGACAATTTCATGAACATCTTCATCGCGAAGCTAAGGCGGGCACAACGCGCCAGGCAGTTGACAGGTGAATGCACGAGTGCCCAGCACTGGCACCTCAGCACCGCCTGCGCTACGAGGTGCCAGCACGACAGCACGCCACTACAGAAGTCAGTGCTGAATCACCGGCCACGCCTCCTTAAAGACCAATTGGCATGCATCGCGGTGGCCTGGCGCTGTGGCCACGCTGTGCTGCCGACAACGGGGCACTTACGAACAGCCGAGCGTCGCGTCGGTGCCGCTCAACCGTCACCAGACCAACACGCGCACCAGTCAACAGCTGTGATTGGTAAGCGTGAGCAACCAGAGGCGCACTGCCGCAAAGAGCTGGACGAGCTGCATATGCGAGCACACGACACATGGCGCGCGGGTGCAGTTAGACAGCCACGCAAGCGACGCAATGTCCAGCTACGCCCGCGGGCACTTACTCACAAAAGAGTGCCGATGGCGGGTGGCCACACCAGCAGCGCGCCCGAAACAGAGCCAGTGAGCCAACCAGGCTGGAAGGCACTATCGGTGCTGCGGCTCGAGCGCACGCCAGGCACGATCTGTGCCAGGCCCCCACGAGCAAACGCTCCCGGCTGCGAGGCAACATCAGCTCGTCGCACTGGGTTACGAGCCTGTCCCTGGGCTCTCCCCGCGGTGGGGAATCGCTACGATCCACAACCCTGGTCAAGGTCAGCTCAGCTCATCTCGAGTACGAGTTGACCACGAGCGAGCTTGCAAGGCCCCCAGAGTTCACAGGACTCCGTTCGGGATGAGACTCCTGAGCCAGGGGTGAGATGTGCCGGGCGCCCACTGCCAAGGGCACGCGGTGAATGTTCTGGCGTCTCATTGCGGGGTGGCGCCTGGTAGCCCCGACTCGAATGGGAGAGGTCCGCTGCCGTATTGCTCACAGCTGGCCGGCGTACCTGATGTTGTAGCGAAGAGGGAAAACCCGCCGCTTTGTTATCTCTCATGCTACCATTGCCGCCATACTTCTTGCTTTCCACCGCTGCCACCCGCAATTCTAGACCCCCCCCCCGCTCGCCCCAGCGCCGCGCCGCGCCACCGCCGGGGCCCCCCGCGGGCCAGAGCCGCTGCGCGCGGCGGGGCGCCCAGATTGGCAGGCCGCTGGGCGCGCGGAGCCACGCATCGCGCCGCGCTGCTTCGGTTCGGTCCGGCTCGGGTTTCGGGCGGAGCCTCATTCTCAGACATGCTCGCGTCGTGAAAGAGTCAGGACGGCAGATTCTTGCCAGTTTTCGGCCCTTGGGGGCCTTCGCCGGGCCCCGGGACTCTCAAACCTCGGGGGCGTCCTCTTCCTGCTCCTCCTCCTCCTCCTCCTCCTCCTCCTCCTCTTCCTCCTCCTCCTCTCCTCCTCCTCCTCTCCTCCTCCTCCTCCTCCTCCTCCTCCCCCTCCTCCTCCTCTCCTCCTCTCCTCCTCCTCTCCTCCTCCTCCCTCCTCCCTCCTCCTCCTCCTCCTCCTCCTCTCCTCCTCCTCCGCCTCCTCCTCCTCCTCCTCCTCCTCCTCCTCTCCTCCTCTCTGCTCCTCCTCCCTCCTCCTCCTCCTCTTCTTCCTCCCCCTCTCCGTATCCTCCGTTTCCTCTTTTTCTTCTTCCCCTTGTTCTTCCTTTGTCCTGGCGTTTCGGGAACGATGTCGATGTCGATTCAAGCTGGCCCGATTCGATTCGGCTCCGATTTTCCACCAATGGCGGCCAAGAGTGGGGAGTGATGATTGGGGGGATCTCGTACCAGGGCCATGATATTTCATCGGAATTCTTAATCCCCTGTTTCGTTCAACACGTCCTGTGGCCCTTCTTGGAGCACGCACGTGCTTCGGGCCATGATTTGCACCCCCCCTTGGACGTCCCCCTCTTGGACGCGCTCCGCGCGCCAAGGACGGAATCCAGCGGAGTTCCAAGAAATCCGCGCGGAGTTCCAGAAGCTTATGTTTGGCATCCGCGTGGCGGATCGAGATTATACGTCGTCGTGTCGGATGTTTGGAGAATGTCTGCGGGCTCTCGCAGCTACGGCTGGACGCAGCTCGAAAAACAATCCAGGACAGACTCCCGGAAGGGTCAGGGAATCGATCTTGAGCGGATATTGGTCGACGAAGGGGGGGAAGGGGGCCATTTGAGGTTCGAGGTTTCGGGCGTTTTGGTCCGTTCTCAATCGGATACGTTAGCCTTAGAATGGTTTCCGGCATCCGCGCCTCGTCAGGAGCGGTCCGGGGATGCCCGCATCGCCCCGAACGGCCGACGGAGAACCGAGCCATGACCCGAAGGCCAGACCCCTCTGGTTCAACACACGTACAGTCGGGCCACTGAAGAAGGAGCCCTCTTCCTTGGGGAGGGGCCCACTGCTCCTTGGCAGTTGCTCAATAGTTTTCAGGTTGACCTCAGGCTTTTCTATGGGAGATCGAAGTTCAACGTATGGCAACGAAGGGGCTCGTTCCTGAGTTAAGGTTCCTTGTGACAGCGTTTCGGCTGTAACACGGCTGCACCGCGACCAGATCTTAGAGAGGTGCCGTAAGGATGCAACGGCCTTGGACACCCAAGATGAGGCTTTTTGAGCGAAAGTGGCCAGGGAGCGTGGCCAAGGAGGGGCCGAAGATGCAAGCACGGAAAAGTTCGAGTAGAGGATCGACTGCAGAATTGGTTCACCCCAGAATTTATTCGCTCATCGGATATACGAAAAATACGTGCAGTTGCTGCAGATATGCGAGCATGATACGTGGTTGCTTGTAGGTTCCACGGGAAATAGGCAAGTTTGGGGTAAGTTGATTATGGTGTCCATCCCTTACGCGAAGAGCGCCCTTGGAAAGCCTGTCGCCCTTACCCTGACAACCGCAGATGTGCTTCTTCCCTCCGCGGCCGAGGTTCCGAGGGGGGAGGCACGGGAGGAAGAGTGCGACTGGCCACGCGACGGTCCTCGAGCGAGGCAACAGCTTGGCCCAAAACATCATTCTACTGCGGGGCGAAGCGGACACGCGCGCGAGAAACTTGGGGTTCCATGAGCTTGGAAGACCTTCCTACCATAAAATCCATGTCTGGCGGCTGCAACCGGGCTCGCCAGGGCTGGCTGCTTTCCTGGGCAGGCGAGACGGCACGGCCAGAGCTCAACTCTGGCTGTTGGTCCTCGCCCCTCTCCCGCCTACCCGACGACGACGACGCCGACCCCCCCGCCCCCGCTCCCACAGCGCCAGTAGCAGCAGCAAGCAGGGAGGCAACAAGGGCGACGCGAGCGGCGTCCTTATCTTGATCACCGAATCCAGAGGTCGAGGAAGTCGACTGGGGGTCTGGCGTCACTGCGCTGTCAACCAGACGACGATTCTGCAGTCTTGACAGGACACTCTGCCTTGGCCACCTGCACTCTGCGAGCCTCGGTGTAGACAGTCTCGGCACACAATACACATCTCCACCCACGCGAATGAGGTTGGAGGTTGTGACGAAGCCCATCATACGAAGAAGCTGCTGGCTTTGCCTGAGCCTTCGCAGCAGTAGTCTTCTTCCGAGGCTGCTTCAGCGGTGCATCAGGATTGTCCGAAAATTGAGAATGAGCAGACACCATCCAGTGGAGAGCGCGCTTTACCACCAGTCCCCGCTTCATCTGGCTGTCTGCATCGTCGGATGCAGAACACCGGTCGCGACCCCGACCAGCAGCGGCTGCCGCGAGCGTGAAGCCCATCTCCAGCCTGATGCCCAGACACGCGGTGACCAACCAACTGGGACGTGAGGCCGCCAAGATCATCGACCCGCCTCCGCCGCCAAGATCATCGATCGATGGCCAGGAGGGGGAGGAGGGAAGGGGGAGGAGGACGAGGAGGAGGAGGAGGAGGAGGAGGAGGAGGAGGAGGAGGAGGGGGAGGAGGAGGGGGAGGAGGAGGAGGAGGGGGAGGAGGAGGAGGAGGAGGACGTGAGGCCGCCAAGATCATCGACCCGCCTCCAAATCTCCCTCCACACGTCGGCGCTGGGCCTCCGCTGGGGAGCCCCCCCCCACGTCGGGCCTCTCGCGACAGGCCGCCATCGGCCGATCGACGTTTGTCAGCGGGCACCTCGATCGGCAGGAGCGCCATTTTGGGCACCTCCTCCTCCTCCTCCTCCTCCTCCGCCTCCTCATCATCATCATCATCATCAGCATCATCATCATCATCATCATCATCATCATCATCATCATCATCATCATCATCATCATCATCATCATCATAATCATCATCCTTCTACTCCTCCTCCTCCTCCTCCACCTCCTCCTCCTCCTCCTCCTCCTGGCAGAAGGCGCAAAGCTCGGCGCGAGGCGAAGATTGCACAGGCCCTGGCAGTGCCCCGAACACGACCACGTCGACCGATCTGGGACTCATCTGGGCAGAGCCCCAACCAACACGCGCGGCCTCTGGCCAGGACCAATGCCTCCTTCAAGCTCCATCTGTGAAAATTCTGCGTGCCCCAAACGAGGCGTCCCCATATCGAACATGCCAAGCTGCTGTGCCGCCCCTTCGCGGGACAGGAGGGAAACGGGACCGCGGGCATGATCCTCGACTCCACATCCAAGAACTTGGCACTTGCGGAGGCATCGCACGTGCAATCGCTGGCTGAAAAAGCTGATCTCGCCCTGCTGCTACTGCTGGGCACCCCCACGGAACGTGAAAGAGCGTGCACCGACCAGCTCAACACCTATAACCATGAAAGTCGTCCCGGTAGCCATGGTGATGAAGACGAACTGGCGACGACAGACCCCCAGTGACAAGTGCTCGCAGTGTGGCGCCTTGCTTGGGGGCGAGGACGGGATCACGCCGCGTCGAAGGCTCATCTCCACCATCATCATCATCATCATCATCATCATCATCATCATCATCATCATCATCATCATCATCATCATCATCATCCTGTCCATCACCCAGCTCCTGAGGCATCTTGCCCAGCATGTGCAACGCGGGCTCGATCCAGTAGCCCATGGGAACTCGCGGATCCATCTGCAGCCCAGGGACGCGGTCACTGCGGCGCACCCAATCTGCCAACAGGTGCCTGATGGCAGACTCCCGAGCAAGATCTCGAACTGACAGCGGGGCAGCATCTCGAACATCAATCGGATATCCTTGATCCGATCTCCACAGGAAAGCAGAAGACGATGTCCAGCCCAGCTCCTTCAGGGCCAGGACGGTCGCACCGCGCGGGCCAGCGACTTGTCCCCATGGGTGCCGAGCTCGAAGAAGCTGAAGAATCTGCCCCTGCCGCGCCGCCTGCATGATCGGCTGTATCTCGGTGTCCCACGCCATCGGGGACCGCTGAAAGATTGGTTCGCACCATGCCGTCACCTGCGGATCCTGGCCAGAACCTCCATGCATGAATCAGCTCAACCACGCCGATCCTGACGCTCCAGGCCCATGCGATGCCGCCCGCAGGTTGGCCATCATGGTGGCCACGAGCGGCTGGGGCGCGCCACGGACCGCGACACCGTAGGTCACGGCTGACGGCGCCGCGGCTTTGACGAAGCGGCCCAGCATGGGCCCGAGACGCTTAATGCATAGTATGCGTGGGAGGCGTCGACGAATGCCACAGACACGCTTCCGCAATCGCGTGAACTAAGCACTCTGCCACCAGCCACCTCGATGCCCAAGACCTCCAAGGCCGTAACTGGCTGATATCCAAGCTTGCGCACCTGTCCACACACACACGCCGTGCAATACCTTTAACCGCACACGTGACTGTCATCTTGTGTCGTGCCAGATGCAGGTCCACACTGCGCAGTGCATGCACAATCCCCCGTAGGACAACGCACGCGTGCTCGATGGTGTGCATGAGCGGTGCAGAGATCACTTTGCTCAGGTCGTCGACGTACACATACACGAGCCGTGTAATATAGTGCGTGTCAGCATACAAGTTGTCCAGTGGTGTGAGCTAAACCAATTGAAGTATAAACATAGCTATGCCACACCCAGGAAGGACGCCTCGGCTTGCAAAGACCGTAGTAGGGAGCACACTGTCCCAGGATAATCGTCGTGAGGAGCCGTACATCTGTAGCGCTAACATTCGGAGACGCCCAGGAAAGCGATGCCTCTCTCCCCCAGACACGGCGACGGCCCACGGAACACGATCGAAGCAATGTTCGATGTCCACGATGCTCTGCATTGTGACGATATCCTCGGGAAGCTTGGGAGCCTTTGAGAGAGCCTCACCCTGCAACGAAACCCTGGCCGCCACGTCCGTCGTAGCCTTGCCTTCACACAACGCGACATACCGACGGTTCAAACTAGAGGCCCAAAGACGCACATGATCAAGACGCGCGCGAACCCATAGCAGATATATTGAGGCCAACAAGGTTATGGGCCTGTAGCCGCCAGCAGGTTTTAGCAAGTAGAACAAGATGTACATGACTGATCATCTTGGGCCACATGGCCCATTGCTCGCATAAGTACAGCCGTCCGATGCCAGAGCCCAGTGCATCGGCCTGAAGAGGCGTGGAAGGGGAAGGCAGAGGTGGGAAGAGGAGGAGGAGGAGGAGGAGGAGGAGGAGGAGGAGGAGGAGGAGGAGAGAGTGCTCTGGGAAAACACAAACCCCACTCAGGATGTGGGGAACCAGATCGACGGATGTTAGAGTACTGGGTTTTTCCCCATTTCTCGTCGCGAAACAATCACGACGGACTGCTCTCGACGGTTTCAGGCTTCGGAAACCCTCACATGTCCCTGGGGCCGCTGAAAAACGGCTCAGGATAAAAAACCGGCCCCGAAGAAAAAATCCAGACCTCCAGAGATCCACGTTTTGAAACAATCGCGACGCCGGAGTCATGGGATGGCATCTCAGCTTCACCAGCCCACCCTCCCGAGGTGGGGATGCAGTCCAGCGGAACCGACCCGAGACCAAAACGACGACGACGTCGGCGACGAAGACGATGACGGTGACGACGACGGACGACGACGACGACGACGACGACGACGACGACGACGACGACGACGACGACGACGACGACGACGGCGACGGCGGACGACGACGACGACAACGACGACGACGACGACGACGGCGGCGGCGGCGGCGGCGGCGGCGGCGACGACGACGACGACTGGTGTCGGACTCCTCGCCGATCGACTGGCGCACCACCTCGATCAGCGGCCCGTCCACCCGCCGTCCCTGCACGTATGCGAGCATCCAGGCCACCGCCGTCTGGCGCTCCGCAAGGCTCGGCCTCTCGCCGGGCGGCCGATCGGATTCCCTTCGGTTGCACGAGGTGTCCTCTGCCGCCTGGCTTTCGCCCCCGCCGCCGACGACGACGACGACAACGACGACGACGGCGACGACGCCGACGACAACGACGACGCCGGCGACGACGACGACGACGCCGGCGACGACGACGCCGACGACGACGACGCCGCCGCCGCCGACGACGGCGTCGACGACGACGACGACGACGACGACGACGACGACGACCGCCCCCTGGAGAGGCCCAGCCGCAGCACGCGCGCCCGCCGCGCCCAGACAGCCCGCCAGCGGCGCCCCGCGCCCCGCGGCCGCCGTCGCCGCCCCCGGCGGCGCCGTCGCCCAGGACCTCGGCGCGCCTCTGCCCGGGGGCGCGCCCCCATCGGGGCCCCTCCCCAAGCATGGAGCAGGGGGGCGTGGACTGGCGACGAGTCCCGTTTCCATGGGAAATCGCGAATTTCCGCCGCCGAACGAGGCGAGCGCATTTTGGGGAGGGCACTTCCCCCGATCCATGGATCCTGACGACCGCGCGCCAAATCCATGGATCGCTAATCCATGTCTGCGCACCCCCGAGTACAGTCGGACCGAGGTATAAGATCGAGGTCGGTTCGGGGAGGGTACCCTGCTGTGTTCTCCGAGTTGTTCGGATGTTCTTGTGCATCCTGGGGAGGGTACCCTTGGATGTTCTGCTTGTTTTGGCCGGCGGAGGGTCTCATGTTCTTGAATGACATAGGTCCGACTGTAAGAGTGACCCTTCGCCGGAGTGAACTTTGGTGCGTGCCAATTGGGCCCCCCGATCGTGCCGCGCGATGCAGCAGCAGCGGCTTGCGCGCTTGGGGTTGGCCTTCCCCGCGGCCTCCGAAAGTCGCGCACCTAAGGTCACTCTTGCCTAGCGCCACTCTTGCGTGTAGGCAACTGAGCGCGCCTCCGCCGGGGCGCGCCCCCGTCTGCCCCCCCTCCCAACGATGCGGTGGCCCGACCCATGTTAGGCGTTCCACCAAGCCCCTCGCTTCGAGGATCGAAGGAGTTGGCGTCTCTTCCTCGGCGAAAGGTGGCGGAAGTAAAACGAGGGTGGCTCCGCCGGCGGAAGGTAAGGCCGGCGGAATGAAAGGATGCGCCCCCAAGAGGTGGCCACATATTTGGTTTCAGGGTTTCTGGAATCGGCCATGTAGTGAGTCAGTGGGGATTCGGGGTCTTCGGGCGTTCTCGGCGGTTCCTGAGGGTTTGGCGGCCTCGGGAGGCATTCCAGCAGCTGCGCCTCGCCGAGAGCGTTATTGGGGTGCCCGGATCGTCCCGAACGGCCACCGGAGATTTGAGCTGTGGCCTGGGGCCTGGAAATCAAACATTCAGAGACGGGCCGGGGAGGTAAGTCTGTGGGGACCCGGGGTGACCGCACGGTTTTGGGATTCCACTTGTTCTCCCAGGACGTCTCGGGTGGCTAGGGCCTCTACGGTCCCAGAACAGTGCGGTGAAGGACAGTGCGGTGAAGCCGTTGGGTCGTTGGAGTCTCCGAGACCATCGCGCGGTCTGTCCACAGCATCGCTTTGGAACCCCCAACCCAAGAGGGGAGCGAGGACAAGCGAGGTTAGCCCGGCCAACCCCAACAGAACTCAGCCCAGTTCGGTTCACTCTCGCCCAGCTCGTCGAAGCCTTGCTGGCCCAAAACTCTTGCCGATTCTCTGCGCTCCAGAGTTGCATGGGGCTCCCGACTAGATCTCGTGCGGGACCCAACCGCTGGAGTAACTGGTGTCGGTGGCGTCGAAGAGGGGTGTGAGGACTACGGAGGGGGTCCAAGGAGGCCCACTCGGGTGCTTCCATGGAGGGGGGGGGCAACGACGTGTTCGTCGTCGAGGGAGTTTTCGTCAGATCTCGGAGGTTCTCTCGCTTCGGGCTGTGTTCCAGCAGCTGCGCCTCGTCGAGGGCTTTCGGGGGGTCGCTGGAACGGCCGCCGGATGCCCGAGTCCAGCCCCGAAAGCCACTGGGCGTCGAAAGGGGGGGTTTGAGGACCAGGGGCGAGGATGTAGCATGACCAGGGGGCCGTGAGGTCTCTCCCCGAATCCGTGGGCCGCCTCGCCTTCTCTCAGCACGCTCCCTGGCCCCCCCGCGCCCCTCGTCCGCGGGGGGACAGCAGAGGGTATGGATAAGATCGTAAACAGCAGGTACGTGGAGGCTAGAGGGTAGAGTGTAGAGCGCAGTGAGTGGAGGGTAGAGGGTGGAGGTTAGAAATCCAAGGTAGCAGAGGGAGGGTACAGAGTAGATAACCGCAGATCAAGAGAACAGAGTTAGGCATGAGCAATTGCGATGTCTGAATACATGTTCACGAATACCATGACCCATAGAGAAGCACCCCCTCTCCCTTATCATCCCCCCCCAATCCACCCCACCATCCATTTCACCGTTTCTCTTTTCTATACCTCCCACTCTCTCTATCTCTCTCTCTCTCTGTCTCCCTCTCTCTCTATCTCTCTATCTCTCTCTCTATATATAGCTATTCACATGTACATACATTTATGCACATATCGTCTAGGCATGTGTATGTGTATATATGTACAAATATTAACATATAGAATCCCGGCTCTCAGGAATCGAGACCACGTGGCCCTGTGCCCAAGGGCTCAGGCGCGGGTCTTCCGATCTGCGCACGCACGACGTTTGTTCAGCAGGCTGGACGAGATGAAGGCGTTGCAGGCTGCGGCAAGGGCAGACAAGACATGCGTACGGTTTGGGGAAAGTGAGGCTCTGGGGGAGACGCTGGACGCAGAGGGGAGGTGGAGGAGGAGTAAGGAGGAGGACGGTGGACGGAAGAGGAGGAGGAGGAGGAGAAGGAGGAGGAGGGGGAGGAGGAAGAGGGGAGGATGAGTGCGGATGAGTGCGGGCCAAAACGGATCACGACCGCCTACGCTTTCGTGCCGTGGGAGCGTCGGGCCGCTTCGGGCCGTCCCCGAGCCAAACCCTAAACTCCACGCAGCGGCAGCACGCTGCCACTGCCTGCGTCCCCTGCCTTCTCGCACGCAGCGACAGCTCGCTGCCACTGCCTGCGCCCCTTCCCGAACGAGTAGTTACTAGCGTAGTAGCACATGAGCTCGCTCGAGACTAAATTGGCTCCAGACTCGCCTCCCCCTTCTCGCAAGAGGCTTGCCTTGACGAGCCCTTCCCCTGCCATTTCGCGCCGAGGCCATCGAGGTGCACCGGTCCGCTGGCCCGATTGTTGCCCCAGCACTTCTCGCACGCGCACTGTCGAGTAGGTTAGCTAGATGAGACCGTCGGGCTCCATCTTCGCCTTCCGCTTCTCGCAGCCGTGAGCCCGCAGCGCTAGCGTCTGCTGCCACTGCGTGTCCCTCTGTTTGCCGCTCGCCTTTCTCGCAGGCCCAGATCTCAGCGCGGTAGCTGATCACGTCGGGCTCCACCTCCGCCTCCCCCTCCTCGCCGGGTGGTGTCGGAGTCGCGTGGCGCTCGGCCTTCTCGCATGCCCTGATCCCAGCATTGAAACTGATGAGGTCGGCCTTTTCCTTTGCCTTCCACCGCTCGTGTCGTAGCGTGAGGAGTAGGGTTAGGAGTAGGAGGAGCATAGGATTGGGCTTCAACTTTGCCTCCCGCTTCTCGCCTTGGGTTGCCCCGATCCCCACGCTGTAGCTAATCCCCGCGGGCTCCGACTTTGCCTCCGTCGTCGGCATCGTCCCGTCGAGTGTAGCTGATGGCGTCGGGCTCGTCCATCGCCTTCGTCGTTCGTAGCTCGTCGTCGTCGCCCTGCAGCTGATGACGTCGGGCTCGTCCTTCGTCGCACGTCCGTCGCCGTCGCCAGCGCTGTCGCTGTCGTCGTCGGGCTCGGACCTTCCGTCGATCCCAGCACTGTAGCTGATCACGTCGGGCTCTGCCTTCGCCTCCCACTTCTAGTAGTGCGGGCGTTGGGCTTGTCCGTCGTTGGTCACGTCGGAGCTCGTCGTCGTCACTTCGTAGCTGACGCCGTCGGGCTCGTCCGTCGTTTCGCGTCCGTCGCCGTCGACATCGCTATGGCTGTCGTCGTCGGGCTTGGACCTTCCGTCGATCCCAGCACTGCAGCTGATCACGTCGGGCTGTGCCTTCGCCTCCCCCTTCTCGCAGTTTCCCCTGCGCGGGTAGCTGATGATGGGGGGCTCGTCTTCCGCCGCATCCCTGTGGCGGATGGTGACGTTGAACTCCTTGGTGAGCATCGCCAGAGCCTGCTGCCACTGCTCACTTTTCTCGCACTCGCCCAGCCATGCTGGCTTGTGCACTGGCGCGGCCGAGACCTGGTCCTCCGCGGGGAGGGGAGAACGTGGGGCCTCATCTTGATGTCGGGAGGTGGCGGGCGGGGCGAGAGGGGAAGAGGAGAGGGGGAGAAAAGATGACATCGCGCCTCCGCAGCCGGCCCGCGGGGGGCAGTGCCACTCCGAAGTTGGCCCCCCGCTGCACGAGGCTCCCCCTGCCCCGAGCGAAATGGCTGGAAGAGGGGAGGAGGAGGAGAAGGAGGAGGAGGAGGAGGAGCCTCGGTCCTCATCTCATCCCTCATCCCTCCCCTCCTCCGCCTCCTCCCCAGCATCCTCTTCATCCTCCGCCCTCCTCCCGCACTGCGACCCAGAGGGTGGGAGGCTGGACTGGGATGTGGCGGGGCAGGACACCTGGCAACAAGAGCTAGGCCCATCCTGGGCACAGGTGCATGTACCTCACTGGCCAAGCCAGGAGGGCGTGCACACCGAGCCGGGGTCCAGCATCGGCCTGGCCAGTTGGCGTCCTCCTAGAACAAGGCATGTAGGGCAAGGCGAGGAAGGAGAGGGGCATAACGACAGAGGGGGATGTTACACGGCAGGGAGCGGCCAGGCAAAAACATAGCGTTTTCGTTTTTAGGGTTGTGGCGCACCGAACAGACGACGAAGAGCTGGATCAGCAGGAAGGGGTAAGAAGAACCATGGTAACAAGCAGAACAAAGTACATAGGACAGAAATCCCAATGCGGCGCTTACTCCAGGAGGAGGAAGAGGGGGAGGGGGAGGGAGAGGGGAGGAGGAGGAGGAGGAGGAGGAGGAGGAGGAGGAGGAGGAGGAGGAGGAGGAGGAGGAGGAGGAGGAGGGAGGAGGAGGAGGAGAGGAGGAGGAGGAGTAGGAGGGAGGGAGGAGGGAGGAGGAGGGAGGAGGAGGAGGAGGAGGAGGGAGGAGGAGGAGGAGGAGGGGGGAGGAGGGGAGGCAGGAGGAGGAGGAGGAGGAGGGGGATGGGGTTATTATCGCGTTGCTTAGTAGTTGGCTGGCGTTTCTGGGTGTTCGCCGGGTGGGCGCCCGTCGCCGCCTTATCGCCGCCTCGGGCTCCAGCTGGCGTTTGGCGGTGCACAGACGGTGGTCGCCCATCGCTGCCTCATTGCCGCCCCCCCGCGCTGGCTGGTGTTTCCGAGCTTTCGGCAGGCATCGTCGCTTCACATAGACTACAACACACAGGCGACCCCATACACACATATCGGTATCTGTATAGATAGATGTGACATATTTATATATATATAGATATGTGTGTATGTATATATATATGTGTGTGTGTGCGTGTGCGCCAACAGATGTAATACGCGTTCATGTATAGTACATGCAAATATTTGCGCATACACATATGTTTTAGCCAGCGTGGACCCCACACAGTGCGTTACTGCACTGTGCAAGTACAAGATATGAGTTGTGAGCGTTGAAAGCTATGAGGTGACAGATCTGCTGAGTAAGATCTGTGGTGCGAGCTGATGAGGCGGAAACTATACGGTGTAAGCTAGGTAGTGCGAATTCTATGCGAAAGCTATGGTGTATGATCTATGTGATGTAAGTTGTGTTGTGAAATACACGCAGTGTAAAGCTACGTAAGCTATGTGGTGAAAGTTATGTCGTGTAAGCTCAGAGCACGCGACGGCAACGACGCGGCACGGGCGGCAACGTGGCCAATCTTCGGCACATTCACCCAGCGCATGAGGCGGCAACGAGGCGACACCAGCCAGCCACCAGCCGAAACCCCGACGCACCCACCCAGCGCACGATGCTGCACCAGCCAGGTACCAGCCAAAACCCCGACACACGCACCCAGCGCACGAGTCGGCAGCGAGGCGGCACCAGCCGAAACCCCGACAAACCAATCAAATCCTTTAGTAACCCAAGCAAGAACCCCTTAAGTGCAAGCACGATTTGGGGAATACATATGTGCATCGCATCAATGCATACATGCATGCATCAATACGTAAGACTGCATTGGCGCTTCGCACCATGCACTTTGGTCCCTGAGGTTTGGCATGCAGGCAGGAGGACCATAAGGTAAACATTAGCGACAAGTCGCTGTTGTCTTTTCTGGCGTCGTCGTTATAAGAATGTGTTTCGTTATCCGTCCCTCCTGTATTCCTCTTCTACCCTGCAACTTTCGTCCCCATCCTCAGCTCTCTTTTGCGGAGGCTCATCCTGGGAGAGCCTCTTGGGCGCCTTCCGAAAGTTTTGAGGGCTTGCTGGGGCCTTCCGGAGGCCTCCTGGGTCCCTTTTGGGGGGCTTTTGGGGGCCTCTGGGAGCCTCCCCTGGCCACCCCTGCTTCCAACCGCTGGCTCCCTGAACGACCAGGTCACGATTTGGAGTGATTCGGGGGGCGTCTCGGGGCCCTCTTGGGCCGTCGAGGAGGAGGAGGAGGAGGAGGAGGAGGAGGAGGAGGAGGAGGAGGAGGAGGAGGAGGGGGGCCGTCTTGGGGCTCCTCGTGGAGTGCCTGGAAGCCCTCGTGGTTAGTTTGGGATCGATTATCTGGCCTCCTGGGCGGTCTCGGACGCCCGGGAAACTGAAGAGCAGAGCATCCCCAAAATCAAACAAAAGGGCACAGGCAGTCAATTCTTGTTTGCGTTTCGAATGCGGGACCCGCCGGGATCCCGGACAGGAGGGGGCATTCTGACCCAGGACCACCACCACCCACCACATGCGGGACCTCCCCCAGGACTCCCGTTGGCGACACCCCCGGACGGCAATCTGATTCGGGACCCCTCCCCCCGGCACCACCACTCCCATCAGGGAAGGGAAAAGAGGCAAGGAATCGAGTTCATTACGATCTTCCTTCTCCTTGTTCGTTCCTCAATTTCCTTGGAACTGGCGACGACGACGACGAAGAAGACGAAGAAGACGGCGACAGCGTTTCACACGCGCCGAAGGGTCGGCGGATTGAGCGTTCCTTACTTCAGAGGCCCGACTGTAGTTGGGGAGCATGCCGAGACCAGCTGGACCTACCTGGGAGGGCTGTCCCTGCGCAGCCCGAAGCCTCACCAGCGGGGCGGGTCGGGGTGGCGGTCGAGGGCGGCAGCTGGCCGTGCAGAGCCGGCCCCAGCGTGCCCGCGCCGCGGTGAGGGGCCGTTGTCGATCAAGCGGCCCGCTCCTCGTCTGCCGCGGCGACCGGCGGCGGTGTCACGTCGCACGGGGCCGTGGTCAGACGGTGCCTCCTCCTCCTCCTCCTCCTCCTCCTCCTCCTCCTCCTCCTCCTCCTCCTCTTTCTCCTCCTCCTCCGCCTCCTCCTCCTCCACGCATCGACCCCCAATCGCCCCCACTCTTCGCCAAGGTTTTCCGACGTTCTCGTCAGTTCTCGGCGGGCTTCCTGCCTCGGGCTGCAGTGCAGCAGCTGTGCCTGGCCGGGCGAGTTCCAGGTGTTCTCGGATTGTCCCGAGCGGCCGCTGGAGGCTATGATCCAAAAACAGCCGGCTCAGGGGGGAACGCATGGAGTAGGAGGAGGAGGAGGAGGAGGAGGAGGAGGAGGAGGAGGAGGAGGAGGAGGGAGGAGGAGGAGGAGGAGGAGGCGGAGGAGGAGGAGGAGGACGAGGAGGAGGAGGAGGCGGAGGAGGAGGAAGAGGAGGAGGAGGAGGAGGAGGGGGAGGAGGAGGAGGAGGGAGGAGGAAGAGCATGAGCATGAGCATGAACGCTATGGGAGCTCCTGTCGACGAACTATGGAAGTAGCTACGACACAATACAAACACATGCACAGCACTACTCTGAACCCCAGAGATTGCAATGCAAAGCTCCAGCGTGGCATCTTGAACGCCCGTATTCGTGAGTGGCCAGGGGCCCTGGCGGCACGCTGTCCGCGCGGGGCCTGGGGAGCATGCCGAGTCGGCACGCGGCCTGAGGCCGCCCCCCTGGCACCACCAAAAAATTAGAGCTGGCGTCCCTTCCTTCCGCGACCTCTACCCTTCGATCGAGGTGCGCGGGGGATTTCGATCAGGGGCCCGCCCCACCTATCTACAGCTTCGATGGGGGCCCCCGAACTAGTTCCGATCGCCATAGAGGGATTCGAGGAGGAGGACGGAGGCTCAAGAGGAGGACCGAAAAGCCTGGAGGCGATCTCGAGCGCAGGACCCGAAAGTCTTCCTGCAAAAAAAAAGCTCCCTGAATCTGCTACTACCCCTCATCACTTCTTCCTCAGCCGATCGCGCAGCGCCTGCCCCTCTCGCTCGAGCGCCCCCCTCAGAGCACTGCCCAGGGACGGCTTCCCCCCGGCCTTCGCGAGCTCTGACTCGAACAGGCGCTGGACTACGAGGCCGAACTCCGTCGGCTAGGACAGGTACGTTATCTTCGCGACCTCTGGCTTCCCCTCGATTTTCTTCGCGCGCTTGCAGAGCAGGTAGCGCACTTCCAGAGGAACCTTCAGCATGCCGTCCTCCTGGCACAGCACCTCGTTGTAGTACTTCTTCATCTTCGCACGTGCCCCGCCGAGTGGAATCTGGGTCGCCGCGGCGCGGCTCTCCTTTATCTTGACCAACAGCTCCACCAAGGCTGCGTACAGCACCAGGGAGGGCGGCCCTTGCGCATTATGTGGCGGGTCTTCTCCTTTGGAGAGCGCCTCCTTCTTCGCCTTGGCCCAGTCCTGCGCCTGCTGGTTGTCCCCCACGCCTGCTTCGAGTAGGCCCACGACGATGGCCGCCTCCGCGGGCGTCAGCACGGTGGTGAAGATGGTCCTCGTCTCTGCCTCGTAGGACAGCGTGGTATTGGCGGTGATATCCGTCAGTGCGTCGAGCGAGGACCGCTTCGACTCTCCTCCTGCGCCGCCGCCTCCGCGGTTGCTGCCCGCATGCCTCTTCTGGTCGTTCGTCTCGGCCGAGCCCGCCGTGCGTTTGCCCATCCATGCAGGACGGTTCTCCATCTGCGAACTTCTGATATACAAACTTTCCCAATGCAGAACTCCAAATTCCCAATCGCTGAGGAAAATGGGCACGGACATGGACCTGGAGCCCCTTCAGAGACCCTCCTTCGAATTCGCATACAAGACATTTGTAATGTTTAGGTTCACGAACATGTGGTAGAGCAGTAGCACTTTCTTTCCAACCATATCCTCTCTTGAAACTATTTGCTAGGTGTCTATGTGCCAGGGTCTTGGACATGAATACCTCCAGGCAGCCAGGACATTGATTTGTATGTGTTAACACACTGCTAAGACTACGAACACCATGACCCGCCCGAATATGCGCATACAGCTTCTGATTAGTAGCGAAAGCCTCCCCGCAACATACCCCGTCAGTGTGGAACATGCATTTGAACGCCGTTTCTTCTTGCACCCCTCCAGGAAACCCCAAGTCGATAAGTTGATCGTAGGAGCCTCTGAGACCCACCACTTCGGACCCAAAGAGGCCAGGAGGAGGGACCATTTTCCCAAGAAGCTGTCTTCGAAGAATATCTGGATCAAGCTTGCAGAACTCCTCGCCGACTTCAGGGCCGGAGAAAAAGGCCGAGATCTTTCCCTCTGCGATGTCCAGAAGGTCCTCTCGCCCCGAGGCAACGCATAGCTTCACGATATCTGCCCCAGCGCGTTTGGCCCAGGGATTCGCATCAGCGGCAACTGCTCCGTCCACCAATGTCGGCGTCATATCAATAGGCAACGTGCCAAAAACACAAGCAACTTCCTGAAGGTGATTGTGGAGGCGCTTGATCCACTGCTGCAACCATTTAGCACGGGCAACCTGGACCTCGATCTTCATCGGAGCGACGCCCCAATGTCGTAATACTTCCAAGTTTGACAGCGTGTTTACGTGAGCGCCCCCCCCAATCTGCGGCTTTGCCACGCATGGCCACACGGCCGTAGTGTGCAATCTTACTGTCGAGCCTCTGATACTCTTTGTTCGATACTAAAAAAAGCTGCCAGGTTAGCTCGGGCAGAATTGACCACCCTACACAAGAATAGACATCTCCTCCACCTCCACGGGATGCCAGGAAGATTCCAGATAGCCCCCTGCACGGTGAAATGAAGTAGTAATCGCCTCCTCCCTCTTAGCAATCTCCGCCCCCGCACTTCCCCGATAGTGTAGTTGCCCCCCAAGACTGTGTTTAACATCAGGTATGCTGCCCAAGATAGGCGGCTGCTTGAAACGTCGACGCTCAATGCGTCTCAACGCCCTCCTTCCTAGGCCAGCACCTGGACCGACTAAAGAAAATAAGTGTGACTGCTTGGTGGCGTTCTGCTGATAGCCTCCCTGCGCTAGGAAAATGCCGAGGGAAGTGCTGGATGTCTGCGCCTTCTTACAGAATTGCCAAACCCCCGCCCCCCAATCTCGAACATCTCCTTCATCTTCGATAAAAAGCTTTGCCGCATCATCAGCATATGTTGTTAGCGAGACATCCACCACTGCATCTACAAAGGATGGGGGGCCATTAGTGCGTCTGCTTGTTCGTCATACTCTCTCTGGGCATCCTGCCAACCTGCAATGAACGGCCAGAAAGCGCGGCAGAAACTGTGCACGGCGAATGGGTCCCCCATCAGTGCGCCTGAGCCTGTCTTGATATCAAAGCGCCCGTTGGACAGGGGAAGACGCACCGATGCTTCTCGATAGCGCCGCTGAGCGATCACTCGATCTCGCGGCAAAAAAAAAGCTGCATAACTGCTTCGTCGAGGGCTTTCCACGACGAGGCTCCAAAAGCGTTTGCCATGTCCTTGCCTTGGAGCAAGCTCGAATAGCCTAGCTCTCGTACTCGATACATATTGCACTGTTGAACTAGCATCGCTCCTTCCTTTCGGCGACCGCGAGCGAACCCGTGTTCGCAAGGTGGTAAACGTGGGGCCCCGCCCCGTCGAATAGTTGTTGCAACGAACCCCATTCCCAATACGTCAAGCAGATGCACCACCCTCCGTCCACGTCGCCCTCTCCGCCGCCTTCTTATGCAGGGCAACTCCCTGACTGCGGTGCCAGGCAATAGGCGTTCGCATCGAGGCTCGAATCTTGGCAAATCCTCACAACATAGCCTGCTGGAAAACTGGTGCGTCTTGGCCTGGGTTCTGGCCAGACCAGCCTACACCCGCGAGCTGAAAAGCAAGACGGCCCCTCGGACGGAACAACATCAGCCAGATCTCCAGCGGCACAGCGTCGCTTGGACATGCTCTCCTTTTTGGTGCCCTCCTTAAGTATTCTATAATGCCTTGGATCTCCTCCTCCGCCTCCTCAAGATAATTCGTCCATATCCCTGGCCAGGTAACTACAGTCTGGAGCATGTGCATGCGGCACTCTTGAAATTTTACTTTTCTGGATAGCATGCCCCCTCCCCCCCGGGGCGATTCCATGCCCTCCAACCACTCTTCCTCCGCAAGAGCTGAACCTTGCAAATGTGAATAGTTCCGTTTCTTGCTGCCCCAAGACGAGCCAGAAGCCAGTCTAGAATACTGGTGCGCCTCCGCAAACCTGCGATCTCGCCAGGCGTCGTGCAAAAGCTCTAAGTACATGCGCTGTTTGTTCACCCACCGATTCCTTCGCTCCTTACGTGCTGCTGCCGTGACCTCCTTCAGCTGCTCAACTACCTCCTCCTCCTCTTCAGCTGTGAACGATAACTGGCGGCGAAGTTCTCGTCTGCGAGGGAGTTATTTCTCACGTCTCTGACGACATTCTGTTAGCAGCCTCGAGTCAGACTGCCCCGTACTGAAAGTCTCAAGGCCGCGTCGTATCAATATCCCGTTCACTACCTCGAAAAACCTATCGGGAGTGGGCACGGCAAGAAGGTGCATGAGCTCGCACTCTCGTTCAGCGAACTCTTCTTCCACTGCAGCAATCAACTCGTGGCGACGAGTACCTCGCTTAAGAGCTTCCATGAGAGAAGAAAGGCCCCACCTAGCTTTGCCAACATTCCTCCCCCCTGGTATGAACGATAACCTCCATGCTGCATGTATAAGTATATGATCACGTGGCCTGCGAGTACATATCTGTTGCACTTCTCCGCCTAGCTTGCGGGGCACACCCGCCTTGCGCAGGTGAGCGACAAACGCACGATGGACAAAAATCATATCAAATCTTTTCTGCTCTCCCTGAGGCCCTGCCCAGGTCGGGGTGAAGGGGCGCCCTCCGTCGGCGAAAACGAAATCGAACTCCTCGAGTACCTTCCCGAGCATCTTTCCAGACCCAGACTGGTAAAGTTCCCTCGAAGCTACCGACTCACGAAGAACACTGGTACCAGAAAACCCACCCATCTCCTCAGCAATGCCCATGCCGTCATTCAAATCCACTGCTAAGATCGGCGTAGTCCTACCACGAGCTTTCCTCAGCACGTCGCCGATCCACTTTGTCAGCAGCTCCACCGCCTTGAAATAGTTCGGCCCGGCTGCAATCACTCTCGGCTTCGGAGGGAAGTAGGCGGCGATGGGCAAAATATCTAGCCCGCATAGTTTGAGACGGAGCCCATAGCCCCCATCCAAGTAGAGAACGAGGTGGCAGGAGAGGATGGCCGACGATGCTCGTTTCTTTCATTCTAGATCCCCGGAGAATAGAGCACCCAGCTGTTTTGTTAGTAAACGGGCCTGGGAGCCATCCAACCTGGATAAGTACCGATTTTCCAATTCTTCTCCTCGTAACTTGGCCATCCGCTGGAGCCCTCAGCTGGGCCCCGATGAACATAGACACGTCGAAGCCCCTGAAATTGCACTCCAAATCCTCGATGCGGTCGGCACGATTCGCGCTCAAGGGGTTGAAGGCGGCGACCCTCGGCCATCTCGATCTGGTGGCAGTCCCCGACATCAACCTTCAACTCGCGATGACACAGTGAGAAAGACTGCGTGCGTGACGACTTGACGCCACCAAGCGACCGACGAAAGCTCTGCGCCGACATGTCGTTGGGAGGAGGAGGAGGAGGAGGAGGAGGAGGAGGAGGTGGCGGAGGCGGAGGCGAAGGCGAAGGAGGAGGAGGAGGGCGGAGGAGGAGGGGGGGAGGAGGCGGGGGGGGGGGAGGAGGAGGAGGAGGAGGAGGCGGAAGAAGTCCGTAACCATTTTGGCTCAAGTTCAAAACCTGCGCCGCGAGGCTTCGGGCTCGTCTGCAGCCGCGCGGCAGGCCCGAAGGAGCTTCAGGCGCAGACCGTTCTTGGGGATCTGGCAAGGGGGGATCAGCGGCCCCTACCTCTAACGGATCGGGGCTTCATGCCCCACAGTTCAGACTTACTAAACAACGGCTTTCCTTCACGTGATAACGGCTGCTCCACGGCTCCTTTGCCTAAGCCGGGGGGGGGGGGGGGGGGGGGGGGGTGGGGGGGGGGGGGGGCGCTTGGAAGTGCTCGAAGTGCGGCTGCGGCCGCAATAAGCCCCACTAGACATGGTGCAAGTATTGCAGGGCGCCATGGAGTGACGTCGCAGTCGTGGAGTTCGAGCAGCAGTCCAGCGTGTGGAGTGGGAAGCGCGACGCCTAACCTTTCCGCGCAGGTGCTGCCAATTCCCCGTTCCGTGGAGTTGCACCTACTGGCGAGCTGGGCGAAACGACTTGCCCCAGCTGGCGAGCATCCACCACAAAGCAAGACACAAGGCAGATGTGGAGAAACATCAGTACCAGCTCGAGGTCATCTGCACCAAGTCTCGAGATGTTGCTACTAGACCGAAAGAAAACGCAGACAAGGCATACAAAAAAAAACAGCCATTCGAGGAGCAGCTCAACCACCAGCTGGAGGCGCACAACAGAGTTGTCACACAGTTGGGGTATCACGTTGGCCAGACCAAGTCCATCTCAGACAGCCTCGACGAGCAAGAGGCTGCATGCAAGGCGGCGATCAGTGAGCTCCATGCAGGCGTGCAAGGACCACCGCCGTCACCTACCAGTTCAGCTGGCTGTGTTTCTTTGTCCGATATCACGGATGGAAAGGTGGACGTCCTCGCGATGTCAACTCAGGAGACTTGTCCGGTCTCAACGACGATGTGGATTTGCCAAAGAGCTAGCAGGAGGAGGCTGAGCGTCGAATCAAAGACCTCAAGACCGCCTTCTCACAGACCAGGCCAGAGCTGCGTTCGGCAAGGTCAAAGAACGCGCTGCGGAGCTCAAAAAGGAACACGGGGAACATAACAACAGACTGGAAGGAAAGAAAAGAAAGACGAACGAGGGCCAAGCAGCCGGAGGAGGCGAAGGGTTGCCACGTTCAGATGGAGGGGGAACAGCCCCCGGAGAAGGCGCGGCTGCAGCAGCGTCGTCGGCATCTACGGCGTCGGGCCTCCGACTCGCGCCACCAGACCTCCTCGAAAGAAACCCGAGAGCGGGCTAGAGCCACCCCCGCGGCTCCGGGCGTCAAATGTCCGAAGCACCCGTTCGACAAAGGGCATTGGCAAAGGTACGGAATCTGGGCCAGGCCCCTAACGCGCACTACGACTTCGCTTACTCTCGCCTTCATCAAGACTGCATTCCAAATAAAGGTTCTCAGAGAACTGTCTCCAGCTACTGGGGGCAGAACGAATATCGGCCTGAAGGGCAGGATGGCCACCCGCCCACGAGTCGCCCCCCCCCCCCCCCCCCCCCCTGTTCAGCACTGGAATGATTGCGCGTCTCGGGCGCCTCGGGGTCGGCAGTGCCCCAATGGGCGCGCGTCTCTGCGGGGCGTCTCTCGCAGGACCTCTTCGTCGGACTCATTGCCCGATGCGGCTATGAGTTACCGTCGGTCAGGAACAAGACGCAAGGGAGCTCACGCTGCTGCGAGTGAGACTTCAGCGCATCAACCTTCCACTGGTAGCGGCGCCAGCAGCGGGGCCAGAGAAGCCCAGAAGGGCAACAACAAGCAATGCACAGATGCGCAGAGTCTCTCCGCGCCGACAGTCAATGGATCCCCATGGGCTTCAGTGGAAGACGTCTTACCACGGCTGACCTCAGACATCACCCTTGCCCGGGAACACCGCCTCTTGACCGCCAAGTACTCTGACATGGTGAAGAAGATGGCTCGTCTTGAGCGGCCGGCGCACGGCGGGGCAGCGGTGCCCACGGAGAAAGGCAGGGCGCCAGGAGGTGCCTGCATCTGGGTTCGCGCCCATCTTGACAGCTGGGCCCCCGACGAAGGAGCGATTTCTCATGGACGCGTTGCGCGCTGTCATTAGATCTGCTGAGCTGGGAATTTTCACGGTTGGCACCGTCCACCTGCACGTTGGAGAGGGCTCTACACCGCAACTTGCGCCCGTGCAAATGTCTGGGGGCAGCGGCTCTTTCGCACAAGGTTCCTCTTGTGACTGGTGGTGATTTGATTGGAACAATTATCTTCATGCCGTTGGGGAATTCCTGCCGCTCCATCTTCTGAGCGGCATGCTGCGAGGAGACGAGCATGCCCCATCATATGTTTTGAACAAACATTCCTCTACTACCGATTTCTCCGCGAGCAGTGAAACGTTGGAGCTCTTGGCGAGCGAGGTTAGAACGCTCCGAGATGCCCCTGTCGACCTGCACCGGCTTGTGAAATTGCCTTTCGAAGCGGGATCTGGAGACGTCGAGGTCCGAGTGGCGAAAGTTTTCCAGGTTCCGCTTGGGGAAAGAGTTATTATTTTGGCCCCTGCTACCAGATCCCGAACATGCTGCTGCTGAGTCCATCCTCGACACTTTCTCTAGCGAAATCGCAGCCACCGAGAGACAGTGCACGCTGGATGGCAAGGAACGCGACGCAGGCTTTGAAGTTCTCCATCGTGCTAATGAAATCTGGAATGAGACGGCCTGGAAGGATCTTACATGTCATCGGATATCAAGACAAGATCTGGCTGGCGGCGCCGACTTCGCCTGGGCCAACATCCTCGCGCGAAAGGCGCCGTTGGCGAAGAATTATGTCAAGCTAGACTCACAGAGAGCCTTGTCGCGGGCAATTAACAGACTTCAGGAGATCAGATCGCTTTGCGTCGCTGGTCACAAAACCAAGTACAACTACAAGCCGCTGACCAGCCCTGAGAAGTTAGATGCCAAGAGTCCGTTCTCAACAGTCCGTTTTGGAACTCGTTGTTGGTCAACAGGGCATCTTCTGCAACGAGATGGCAAGCTCGGGATCGAGTGGCTGGAGATGGTTCTTGGCAACTGCAAGTACTGGCACGAGAGCGCGGTTGTCTCAGGCAGCAGTATCAGACGTCAGAAATGGCATGAATGCTGTGATCAGGCCATAGAATTTGAAGCCCGCCAGGCACACATGGACACTTCAAGGATAAGATCACACCCCAGAAGTTGGTGGGGCTGTGAAGGCCCCAGGGCTGAAAGGCCACGCTTTGGAACGCACAGAGCCCCTGTCATAGCGCCCCCGCCGGCGCAACTCGTGAAAGACGCCAGCAAGAGGTGCACGCCGGCCACGCGGCTGGCACCCTAGGCATTGCAGGATGCTTGGGGATGAGACTAGAGCGGTGTTCGGAAATATGCTTCTGCTGATGGAGATGGCTGGCCAGCCCCCAGAGTCCGCGCAGAAGCTGGCAATCACAAACCTCTTAGAGAACGACGGCCGCTTGAATTCTACCCGGCAGCCTCCAGGATCTCAGGACGGCCGCGGCGACATCGACTACGCCGCTGGGAGGAGTACCAAGGCTTGGGAGGACAGTGTAGCACGTCACAAGGCCGTGGACCTAGTGACACTGTGTGGCGGCAAGCAACGATCTCTAAGGGCACAAACAACATGGTCGTCGACTACTTCTCGGCGTTGTGGGACCTGCTCCAGTTCTATGAGAATGCGCCTTGGGACCTGCTGGCTACGCATTGTACCATTACGAATTGTCCCATTGCTGTGCTGAGGATGGCAGTGCAGAGCTACCAATGGCCCCGTTGTCTCCTCGACGACGGCATGCTGATGGACCATCCTGGATCCGCCAGTGCCACAGTCGAGGCGAAGATGGCGCTGATCCCAATGATGGATGAAGAGAGTGATGTAAAGGGCGAGCCCCACAGCATGCTCTCGCTGCACATTGACGACCTGTCCCAACACCAATGGGGCGAGTCCATGGTTGAGGTGCTGAGAGAGATGCGCGAACACGTTCACAGAGTAGGCCACAAATTGCAGGAGGAATTTGGACTTCCTCTTGCTGTTCACAAGCTCAACATGGTCACCTCCTCAGGGCGCATGATGGCGATTGTTAGTAACATGCTGGGGCAGCTCTGAGGCCCAGGAGAACGCGCATTACGAAACCTTGGAGTGGATTTTACAGGCGGAAAGCATCGTGCTCATCCGAAGGCTCACACGACCAGGGCCCAGAGGTGGAGGAAGATGCTCGCCAAGAAGAGAAAGCTGGGCACCATGCGTTTATCCACAAGCGGGCACAAGACCAGGTTGGCCATCGCGAACACGGTGCCGACTGTGCTGCATGGTGGAGACGTGCATGCGTTCAGCCCAACACAAGTTTTTCGGTTGCGATCACACGTCTCCAAGTTGATGGGACTGTCGCTGAAGGGCTGGAACGGTGATCTAGCATGGTCGCTGTCTCGAGTAAAGGACCCGAATCATGCAGCGAGTATGAATATCTTTAGGTATTGCGCTGCTGGGTGGATGTCTCCGGCCCCTCGACCCGAACATCAACGACGACATGATGACGTCCTCGGCCCACCTGTGCTGACCAGGCTGTTCCAGGGTGCTCAAACTGACATTACCCCAAGGCTGCTGCCAAAAACTGGCTTCAAGAAAGGAAGGGGCCACTCAGCGATGTTATCCTCTGGCTCTGGGAGGTGGGGCGGACGGTTTTGGGGCCTACCTCCATCCTCGACCTTGAAAGGGTAACCCTCGATCTGCTGAAGTTGGCCCCTGCTTTCGTTGCCAAGAGAGTTCCACGGCAAAATACGAACAGAAGGATTCAACATGTTGCTGAGATCATGCGTCACACTCACCCAAGCCCCTGTAGCACCCCGGTTAAAGAACATGGGTTCCGGTTGGAGTTGGCGGCCAAAGTGTCGGCCGGCAGGCACGATTTAGAGCCGAAAGAGGTTTTGGTTGCCAGGCAAGTTCTTGGAGGGGCTACCCCGACCGCCGTGAAACTCTGATCCTGGGGGTACTCTGGTTCCTGGGTGCAAGTTCGGTTGCGGGGTCCCCGACACAGCGTTTCATCGTGCCTGGCAGTGTGTCCATGAAAGGAGTAAGCGCGAGGAGGTCTTCTCCCAGTAGACTATCTCACAGGCACTGGAGGCTGGAGAGCCCAGCCTGCTGTTCACGAGATGCTGGGTGGCTCGCCCCCCTGCTGTCCCACCAGCTGAAGGCTGGGATGTTAAGTTCGATTCAGGAGGCCGCACCGTGGCCCCGTTTGCCTTCTCGCCAGATGATAAGTTTTTTTCAGACGGTTCCTGCCTGAGGCCGAATTTGGAGCACTTGGGGAGAGCGGGGCGGGGGGTTTGGCCAGGTCGACGCCCAGGGGAACGTTGTCCGAGGTATTTATGGACACGTCCCTCGGACCTTTCGACAAAGCAGTAGAGTAGGAGATATAGAAGGTATGATGATGATATTCCTCCACACGGAGCGTGAAGACAATCGCGTCGGTGTTGAGCCGCTGGTCGTGGATGTCGCCGCCCTCCTCCGTGGTCAGGCGCATCCTGACCAGGTTCTGTCGGTCAAGTATAATACCGCTCATTTCTGGCGCGAAGTGGCAGCGACGCTTGATGTAGGAGAATGGGTGACCTTCCACAGAGTGAAGGCACACTTGGCGGAAGAAGCCGCCAGGTCTGAGCAGGAAAAAATGGCGTTTTCCGATAATGTAGTTCCCACGTGCAAACAGTTCCGAGAGTTCTTCCTGGGGATAGGGAAAGTCCTTGCCCCGTGGCCCCCGCCAGCTGATTTGTTCGGTTAGCGAGATAAGGGATTTGTGAGACCCCGTCGTGGCAAGTCGTCTATGTCTCCACACATCCCTTACTGGCATATTGATCATTGGCGTTGTAGTCACTGCCTCAGAACTGTTTCGGCTCTCGCTAAGATCCCCTGTATGGGCCTGAACCCCTTCATTTTAGAAGTGCTGCGCGCCCCTGGCCACTTTTGGACACTCCCTCCATGTAGCGTTTGTGGCGAAGTCAGGGTTCCCTGTGGTCGTTGTTCCAGGTGCGGCGCTTTCGGGATTCAGAAAGCCATTAAACTTCGGTCGAGGTGTGAGCTAAATAACTGTAAAGAGAAGCGTGCCCTCCTGAATGGCAGGCTTCCCGTGCTCCTTGTCGAACTCGTTCTCCCCGGCTGGTCAGTGGGACCGCCCTGGGGGAATTTTTATTTGTCACCACCCCAATCTGGGCGAGTGTCCATGAGTCAGCTGTGCTCGGCATGGTTGACTTGTCTGGTACACACAGTACCCACAGGAGGAGGAGGAGGAGGAGGAGGAGGAGGAGGGAGGAGGAGCGGAGGGAGGGAGGAGGAGGGAGGGAGGGAGGGAGGGAGAGAGGAGGAGGGAGGAGGAGGAGGAGGAGGAGGAGGAGGAGGAGGAGGAGACCCCCAATCGCCCATTCCTCGTCGATCGGGGCCAGGGTCCCCCGCCCCCGCCTCTTCGGAGAGCGCGCGGTCTCGTTATACAGCGGGGGCCCCTCGTCGATCACTCTCTCTCTCTCTCTCTCGGCGAGCCGCCACCGATTCCAGGTCATTGCTTCTTCCTCCTCCTGCTCCTCCTCCTCCTCCCCCTCCTCCTTCTCCTCCTCCTCCTCCTCCTCCTCCTCTTCCTCTTCCTCCTCGTCGGCGAGTCGCCACTGAGTCCGTCCCCCCCCCCCCGGCAAGGAAGAAATCACGACGGGAAATTGTTCCTGTCTTCGGCTCCTGGGGACCCTCGCCGGGCCTCGGGGACGTCCAAAAAGCAAGCGCTTCCGGATGGAAAATTGGTCCCTGTGAATGGGTCGAGACTTCTGGGGTCGACGTCATGAAAAAAAGCGTGGCGTCGGACGTCTGGGCCTGTCGCTCCCCTCATCTAGGCCGTGGTCGGGCGACGTGACCAGCCGGAGGGCACCGCCGGCGGCACGGTCGGCCCGCGTGGTGCCCAGGGGAGGCAAGGCAGAGACGGTGGTCGAGGGTCGTGCACGGCTGGGGAGTGGCCCAGGCGCACAGCCTGTCTCAGAAGGGTGTTGGAGACGAGCAGCAGCTGTTCCGCGGGTTGGGCGCAGCCCAGCCACGGGCCTGGGACCCTCCGCCCAGCACCGCAGCCAGAGAGGCCCTGGAATGGTGGCCTGGGCGGAGGCGAAGGCGGCGGCACTCGGGCACCATTTGCGCATCCCCAGGCAACGATCATGCGCCTGGCCGGAGAGGCGGGGAGCTTGCTTTCGCGGCCGCTGCCCATCATTTGTCCCAACCCTCCTGTGTTGGGTTGTCATTTTGAATAGAGCACTGCTTGCGCGAACCTCTCGCATCCTCCAGTATCTTCTCCTTCATCCCCGTCCTCCTCCTCCTCCTCCTCGTCCTCCTCCTCTGCATCCTCATCCTCCTCCTCATCCTCCTCCTCTTCCTCCTCCTCCTCCTCCTCCATCTCCACCTCCTCCTCACCTCCTCCTCCACCTCTTCCTCATCCTCCTCCTCCTGCTCCTCCTCCTCCTCCTCCTCCTTCCTCCTCCTCCTCCTCCTCCCTCCTCCTCCCTCCTCCTCCTCCTCCCCTCCTCCTCCCCCTCCTCTCTCTCCTCCTCCTCTCCTCCTCCTCCCTCTCCTCCTCCTCCTCCTCCTCCTCCTCCTCCTCCTCCTCCTCCACCTCTCCTCCTCCTCCTCCTCCTCCTCCTCCTCCTCCTCATCATCATCATCATCATCATCATCATCATCATCATCATCATCATCATCATCATCATCCTCCTCCTTCCCCCCCTCCTCGTCCTCCTCCTCCTCCTCCTCCTCCTCCTCCTTTTCCTCCTCCTCCTCCTTGCGTCACCTTGCGGGGCTGCGAGCTGCGCAATTGTCGCCACGTAGATTGGCTCCTGGGAGGTCCAGCGGAGTGGGGTGTCACGCACACTTCGCCGAGACATCGCGGCGCCTTGGGGGCTAGCAATTGCGCAACGTTCGCCACGTTGGTGGGCTCCTGGGAGGCAGGGGGAGTGGGGTGTCACGCACACCCACGCGAGACCTCGCGGCTCCCTGGGGGGGATTGACAACTTCGCCAATTGTCGCCACGTTCGCGGGCTCTTGAGAGGCAGGGCGGAGTGGGTCATCACACAAACCTCGCCGAGACCTCGCGTAGCCTTGGTGGGCTTTGAACTGCGCAAGTGTCGCCACGTTCGTGGGCTCCTGAGAGGCAGGGCGGAGTGGGGTCCTATGCGGACCTGTACTAGCGCGGCTCCGTGGGGGCTGCGAACAGCGCAATTGACGCTACGTTCGTGGGCTCATGCGAAGTCCTGCGGAATGGAGTTGTACGCACACCCAGCCGAGACCTCGCCGCTCCGTGAGGGCTGGCGATTGCGCAATTGTCGCCAGTGTCATGGGATCTTGGCAGCTCCAGCAGAGTGGGTAGTCACGAACACCCACGCGAGACCTAGCGGTTCCTTGGGGGTTGTCTTTTTTGCGCAGGTGTCGCCATTGTCGTGGTTTCCGGGAGGTCCAGCGGAGAGGGGTCCTATGCAGACCTAGCTTAGCGCAGCTCCGTGGGGGGCTGCGAACAGCGCGGTCGACGCTACGTTCGTGGGCTCTTGCGGAGTCGTGCGGATGGAGTTGTACCAGCCGGGACCTCGCGGCTCCTTGGGGGCTGGCGACCGCGCAATTGTCGCCAGTGTCGTGGCCTCTTGGGAAGTCCTGCGGGGTAGCTTGTCACGAACACCCACGCGCGACCTAGCGGTTCTTGGGGGGGTCTCTTGCGCAAGTGTCGCCAAGGCAGGGCGGAGAGGGAGTGCAGAAATATCCAGGCGAGATCTCGCGGCTCCTGGGGGGGATGCCATTTGCGCATGTGTCGCCACTTACGTGGGCTCTTGCAGGGCAGCGCAGATCGTGCATATCTCGCGATGTGTGATTTTGTATGGGGCGTTCATGCACGTGCCGCCTCGCCTCGGGAAGGGGTTGGGTGCGTCTTGGGTAATGCGTCTTGCTGCCCGAAGAGATCTCAGTTTGCCTTGTCCCGACGTGCCCTCCACACGAGTGATCCTTGGCAGCACTAGTTATTCCTCGCCAGGGGCAGTGGGCGGGAACGAGAACGCGCTCCTTTAGAGAGATGTTCGCTCAAAGTTTGTTGTGGTGCAATTGCAGCAATGGCCACCTAATCATTTGTTGCGACGATCTTTGGAGGTTCGAATGTCGCACAGGGCTTTGCTGCGCACACATTAGTTTTGTAAGTAGACGCAGCTGTTGCTAAAGCACCCACCAGATCAATCCTCGACCGATAAGGAAGTTAGGTGTTAGGCGGGGGGAAGAGGAGCGCAACTCACACGTCTCCTCTTGTATTGAACGTTCATAGTTGTCGCACATGGCACCCCTCAACTAGCAAGTTTACCTTTGATTGGCGTACTTGCGATTGGCTGTGAATTGACCTGCTGCTTTAGTTCCTCGTCCAGCGCCTTAGTGCTGGAGAATTGGGAGTGAGGACCCCGGTAATGTTCGGTGCCACAAGGCTTCGCCCACAGGAACACATGGGGTCTTGCACACAGGAGGGTCCCGTTGGATTGCGCCACGTAGATTGCGCATACGTGTAGATGTATGTATAAGACGCCTACGGCGAATCACCGCCGCCACCTGCATTTGGAAGCGCCTATGTGGCCGAACGTTGCGGCCAGAGCTCCGCCAATCTCGGACTTCGTGTTTCCCCAGCCGTTCTGGACACCCTTCAGGGAACACGTGGGGAAGGAAGAAGAGGAGGAGAGGGAGGAAGAACAAGGAGGAGGGCGCTTCAGGGCCGTCTTGGAGGCCGTCTTGGGCATCCTAGAAGTCTCCTGGGCCGTCTTGCGGTGTCCTCTCAGGGCCATCTTGAGGGCTTCTTGGGCCGTCAGGAGCCATCTGTGAGGCCTCCTGGGCGCCCTTCGGGCCATCTTGGTACCCTCTGGGGCCGTCTTGGACCGTCGGAAAGCCGACAATGAGCAAACACCAGAATCCTTCAGACATTGGCCTTCCTGGAGGTCCTCTTGGTGGCCTCTTGGGCCGTCTTGGGCGATATTCAGGCCATCTTGGCCCATCTCGGGGGCATCTCGGCCAGTCTTGGAAAAATCTTGGGGCCATGGTGGGCTCTTTTGAGGCCATCGTAGCCGACTCGGAGATCATATTGACCGTCTTGGATGGAGGCCCTCTTAGGGCCGTCTGGAGCAGGACGACCGACGACCTGGGAAGTTTACGGGTGCTTGTGGAGGCAAGTTCTCATGCATTTCCCCTCCTTGTGGGTTTTGTTGGTCCTGTCGCGTCTTTCCAAGTGGCCGGACGGTTGGGTCGAAGGCCCTTGGGGCATTTTTTACAAGAACCAAAGATTACCAAACGTTTGGCACGCCGTGCACCCCTGTGGTAAGCACAGGGGGCGGCGGATCGGAGGCACCTACGGCGAATCACTGCTGCCCCCATGCCTTCTAGGGTACGCTTATGTGGCCAAAGGCTTGGGCAAAATTTAGCTACGATATTGGACCGTGCGTTCTCCCAGCCGTTGTGACAACATTTCGGGGAACGCGTGGGGGAGGACGAGGAGGATGGGAAGAGGGAGGAGAAAGGAGGATGAGGAGAAAGATGAGGTAAACTTTGAAAGTTTCCTGAGTCATTATCTGGGCCTCCTGGGAGCGGCGAGGTCCAACAAGATCCAGAAGTCGACGACGAAAACATGTTATGTTGGTTTCTGCGCATTCGTATTCCTTCCCTCCTTCCCTCTTATCTTCCTCTTGCTGCCTTTCTTCTTTTCCTTCCCTCTCCGTGCGTGCTGCTGTCGTGCTATCGTCCGCCGTTCCCCTCCATTCTCGCGGCCTCCACCTCTTTGCGGGTTCTGAGCCTTTGTTCGCAGGCGTGTTCCGAGCGGTGCTCGGTCCGCAGGCGTGTTCTCGCAGGCGCGTCTGGCGCCTTCCATCGTCTTCTCTTCCCGCTCTCGCTGATGCCTGCCGTGCTTCTCTTCTCTTTTCCTTCGTTTCTCCCGCTTCGTCCCTTCGTTCCTCTTCCCATTCCTCTCATTATTTTCCTGGGTCCTCCTCTTCGCGGAGCGCTGCTCGGTCCGCAGGCGTATTGCTCGCCTGGCGTGTCCGACGCCTCCCCGGCTCCGGCTTTCAGTTATCTTTGACAAATCGCATGCGGGGTCCTGAGGGCATTTTGGAGGCCTCCTGGGGGCCTCCTTGGGCCTCTTGGGGCCCTTGTGGGCTTCTTGGGGGCCTCTTTGGCCGTCTTGCGGCGTTCCTGGCCCGTCTGACGCCGTCGGAAGCCGTCTTGTGAGCCCCTCTGGGCCTTCTTGGAGCCCTTTTTGGGCGTTTCATGGTCGTCTTGAAGGTCATCTTGAGCGTCTTGGAGGCCTGTTGGGGCGCTTTGGGGGCCGTCTTGGGAGCCTCTTGGGCCGTCCTGGTGCCATTTTGGAGCCATTCATCTTGGACCCTCTTGGGGCCATCGGAGGCCACCTGGGGCCATCTTGGCAGTCTTGGAGGCGATTTGATTCATGAGAGGTGGATTTGGGAAGCTCTTCGGGTGGCTGGCGGGATCGGCCAAAACCCCATTAGACTTCTAAAAGAACCAAAAACCGCCAGACATCCAGCAAGTCATGCACCCCTGTGGCAAGACCACAGGGGGCGGCAGATATAGTTGCTTGAATCACGCGGTGGGTACTGTCGGGACACAACTTGGTAAGCAATCACGACGCCATCGGAACAATTGGTGGACACGACCACGAGTTATGCGGGCCACGATCTGGGGGCAATCAAATCTAATCGGCGCACCTTTGGGGCACCATCGCAAGCCAATCGGGCATCTTGGTTGAAACCAACGAGATTAATCCAAACCACACTCAGACCAATAATTCAAGCCACAATCTGACCAAGAGGGAGAGCGGTTGCACAAAGAACAAACATACGCATTCTTTAGAACGGAGGTCGGGTTCATCGGCGTTCACCAACAGGTTCACATGCACGTCACGCACGACACGAAGTGCAGCACTACGATGTTGAAGTGCAGGCAGTACCAAAGAGACGTTCAAACACCCACCTTCCCATAACCGTTTGCTTGCGGACAACATTGATGTTGGACAGTTTCGTTGCAGATTGCTTTGGCAGGTAGGAAGAGCCGTCGAACGAAGGCGTACACCCGCTGATGATCCGTGCAAAGGGTGTCCACTGTCGTTCTTGCAGCGTTGGTCCTGGCCGCCTGACCCATGCCCAACACACGTGAAACTATGAACATTTTTGTGCGCCCCCGCCCCCATCTTCGTGCAAGCATATAAGTATATATATGTACATGTATGTGCATACGTAAGGGTATTTACATATGCACACATTCGTGTATGATTACACATGTGTATGGATGCATGCATGCATCTATGTATGTTTGTATACATATATGTGCATACATGTGCGTATGTATGTATGTATGTATGCATGTATGCATGTATACATGTATGTATGCGTATGTATGTATGTATGTATGTAAGTATGTATGTATGTATGTATGCATGTATGTATGTATGTATGTATGTGTTGGTGTATGTGTGTATGTATGTATGCATGCATGCATGTATGTATGTATGTACGTGTGTATGTATGTGTGTAAGAAGTATGTCTGTATGTATGGATTTACGTATGTATGTATGTATGTATGTATGTATGTATGTATGTATGTACACACGGACACAACATTCCCGAACTCGCGCCTGCTACCGGGAAAGTTTATGTTTATGATGTATTATTTGGTTTGCGGATCCAGGCTATCGCCCCGTGCAAGTCTTGTGCGTTGATTGGCAGTTGAGGTTTTCGCCCAGCGCTTGCCCCTTACGTTGGCAGGTGTCTGCGCCGCATACATTGCACCACATCGCATGCAGCAGATGATTGCAGCACCAAGTGTGCACATTTAGAGTGCAAGAACCCATCCCCCTGGGTCCACAAGGGCAGACATTATCACACTGCGCGTGAGATTTTACATGGTGCTGTAAATAATCGGACATGTTTGGTGGGGTTTTGCCGTTGTCGTTCCCCACGTGGTCCCGCCTCCAGTTCGCACTCTCGGTGCACTTGCCTCTGGTTCGCGTGGTGTGATGTGGCCGTCGTCGTCGCCATCAAGGGCCCACCCACAGGGTTTCGGATTCAACTGGCCTGGGCACGCGAGGTGCAGTCTGGCCGACGTCGTCGCCAATAGGTTCCTCAGTTGGCCTGCACCTGTGCGGCGTTCCAGAGAGGGCCTTGCCTTCGACGATCGGAAGAGTTGGCATCTCTTCCTCGGCGGAAGGCGGCCGAAGGGCAGCGGAAGCCAAACGGCGGCGGCTCCGCCAGCGGAAGGACGGCGGAAGCCGGCAGAAGTCAAGGGTGCCTCCCCAAGAGATGTCAACATTTTTGGGTTCAGGATTACCGGAACCCTACATGTGTGGTGGGGTGCGGTCGTCGTCGTCACCCAGAGAGTGGCGACCATAGGGCCCCAGGCTCAGTTGGCCTGGGCATGTGTGGTTGATTGGATATGGTACTACGCTCGGTCAGCGTGGGAACGTGGGCGCGCCGACGCCCACGAGGGCCCTCTGTCGCATTGAGCACGTTTGGCAAGGTTTGGCCGGTTCCTGAGTTTCTGCCCCCTCGGCATTTGTTTTGGGAACCAGCCGTCGTCGTGTCCCACAAGGTCTTGCCCATTGTGTTCCTGATTCAGTTGCCTTGGGTCTGCGCAGTGGGTCTGGCCTACGTCGGCCGAAGGGTCACGTTTTCGTCGTCGCCCACAGATTCTTGCCCGTAGGGTCTCGGGCTCAGGGACCTTTTGTATGTGTGGTGGGGTCCGACGGTCGTCGTCGCTCACATGGTTCGGGCCACAGCTGCTGTGGTGGGATCTGGCCATCGACGTTCCCCCGCAGGGTCCCGTCTTCGCTGATAGGGTGCCAACCACAGGGTCCGCAGGTAAACGCGCGCGGCGCTCCAGAGAGAGTCTCGCCTTCGCCTTCGGTGCGCCTCGCCTTCGGCAGAAGCCGGCGGAAGCAGAGTAGGCGGCGGCTGCGCCGGCGAAAGCGGGGCGGAAGGCGGCGGAGGCAAAAGCGAGGCTCCAGCATATTGGGGTTCAGGGTTTCCGGAGTAGGCCGCGCAGGTTTTCAGGTTCATCTGCCTTGAGTGCGGGATTCATGCGTGGTCGTCGTCGTCGTCGTCGACCAACGCAGGGCCCAGCTCGTACTGCACCGTCCGCAGAGCCTCAGCCACAGTGGCCCTCTAGGGCCAGTCGAGTTGCTTCCTGTTGACGCCCCTGTTTGCCCATCTGCTCTCGCGCATGGCTGCAGCCTCTATACCCAGACATGCGACGTCCTGATTTTTTCTGAACGGGGTCCCTGGAAGTCCCGACCCTCTCCCAAGAACCGTTTTTTCATCCTGAGTCGTTTTTCGACGCTCCCTAGGCCCAGTGAGAGCCCCCCGAGGCCGAAAACTGGCAAAAACCTCCCGTCGTGATTTTTTGGCGACACGATCATGTCTGGGTGCGTACACACATTGCCCAAACAGTGCTTGCACTTCGTGCTTCTCACGTCTGCTCCAAGGAACTGGGCCGCCTCATCGGCTTGGCGGCTCCGTGCCAGCCGTCGCTACCCCCGTCGCCGCCTCGTCGCCGCCCCGTCGCTTGGGCCGTGGGGGCGTTCTGGCGGCTCCGTGCTGGCCGTCGCCGCCCCGTCGCCGCTTCGTCGCCGCCCATCGCCGCCGTTTGACTGTACCACGTCTATTGCACAGGGCCCGACAACATTATCGCTGTTTGCGTGCCCAAACGTTTTCATTTGCGGAGCTGGGCGCCCTGGCGCGAACGGCCGAACGACCCCTGCAGCGGGACACTCTGGCAACACGGTTGGCCGCCACAAAAATCTTCGAATCAACGTTGACCGCGCAAAGGCTGCACCATCTAGACTGCGCACCATTGATTCCCATGTCGGCAAGAGCACTACGATCTCTCCCCCCCTGGCATTTTACGGCCCCCCTGCTTGTATTGCAGATGACATGCGATTTTGCCCCATCTTCCTAAACATGAATTCGTACCAGTTCGTACCATCCCAGTCAGGCCGGCATCAGTACCCCTCTCATCCTCTGGGAAAAATTATGTGCGCGCATTCGTCCATCAAAAACCATCCGTTTCCCAAAATCCCCTGCGGAATATGGGACGACGTGCACACGCGCGCGTCGTCGCGCGCGCATGCAGGAATCCTTCAACAAGTTCATCTTCCGTAAGATTTTCAAAATCGCGCTGTCTCGAGAACATGTTAAACACACATGGTCTCGCAACGAAACCTTTCAAACAAAAACTTGCGTTTGGGTTCTTGCAAATCCCAAGGAAAACCATCGGTTCTTCAACATGTTGATAACTTGCTCCCAAACGGGCCTCTCGCGCGCGCGTGCCGGGATCGTTCGAACGCGTTTGCGCGCATGTTGTCGCAAGAATGCCTTGCAACAAATGGGACGAACTGCAGGCGCGCGTCGTCGCGCGCGCATGCCGAATTTTTTGCATACTGTAAACCGTAGGTTCCGTAAGGAATTCAAAATCGAGCGCCCCGAAAACCATTTTGAAAAAATGGTTTTGCCATTTTCAAGACTGTCTGCGCTCGCGCTCTTGCGAATTCTGGCACGAGGGACCCCTCCCGCCGCATGCCGAAATCATTCCAACGCCCTTGCGCGCGCGTTGGGGGGAGGGCACGATTTGTGTCAAATAATACCATGCGGGTCACTCTCGCGCGTCGGCCGCGCGCGCACGTCGAACTCTTTCCAAAACCTTCATCACCGATGCGGGGGCGCCGTCATCGCTGCCGCCGTGATCAGCATCGGCGCCGTCACTGTCCTTGCCGACGCCGATGTCATCTCAGTCACCAGCATGGCTACCATCAACATCGTGTCTACCGTTGTCGACGTTGCCATGATACCATGCCTGCCCGAGTCGGCGACTCGCATTGAATTGCCCGTTGGGAAGTGCCCAGCGGTCAGTGCCGTTGCGCGCGCGAGCATGCGCGGACAAGCGCGGCCGCAGAGATGCACCATCCAGTCCGAAGCACTCATCGCAATCGCCGCCGCATGGGTTTTGCAAACCAAGTTGTGAATGGGTGGGTTGGGTGATTTTGCGAACAGTGGATTGGACAACTCGTTGCGAACAGCAACTAATTGCGCCAACTAGGTTGCACAACATCAACTACACAACCAAATAGATTGCACAACAGATTCCCACAACATCGATTCCAGTACATAGGTTCTCCTACATCAGAAGAGAATATACTCTCCGCCCCCCTGGAATTATCCTTGCACTTTTTCGTATCGCAATGTACATGTGATTTTGCCCCGCCGTCCATCCTAAAAGTGAACTCATACCATCCCAGCCGAGCCAGTATCCGCCCCCCCCGCCATCGTCTGCTGAAAATTACTATGCGCGCGCATCCGTTGATCAACAATCATAAATTGTCAGGAACCCCTTACAAAAAAACAAAACGAAGTGCACACGCGCGCGGTGTCGCGCGCGCATGCCGGATGTTCAAAAAATAACCGAATGTTCCAAAAGAGATTGCGCGCGCTCTTGCGAATTCTCCAGAAAACCCCAGGGTTTTCAACATTTTCATAAATGCTACCAAACGAGCTTCGCGCTCGCGCATGACGAAATCGTTCGAACGCCCTGGCGCGCGTGCTGGGGTGGTACGATCCGTATCAAATAGTACTCTGCGGGCCACCCTCGCGCGTCTGCCGCGCGCGCATGTCGAACTCTTTCCAAAACCTTCATCACCGACGCGAAGATGCCGTCATCGTCGCCGGCGTGATCAGCATCGGCGCCGTCATTGGCTACCCCGTCGTCGTTGTCATCATCGCCACCCTCATCGTTTCTATCGCCATCGTGTCTACCGTTTCCGACTTTGCCATGATACCGCGACCGCCCAAGTCGCTGACTCGCACTGAAGTACCCGTTGGGATGTGCCGAGCGGTCAGCGCCAACGCGTTCGCGTCGGTCGCGCCAAGCTAGTTGGCCGCTGCGCGCACGAGCATGCGCGGGCCAGTGCCGCCGCAGAGATGCACCAGCCAACACAAAGCACTCATCGCAATCGCTTCCGCATGGGTTTTGGGAACCAAATGGCGGGTGGGTGGGTGGGATGATTGCGCGAGCAGTCAAGTCGACAATTTCAAGTTCGGCTCGGTGAATTGCACCGCATACATTCCCTTTCCTTTGAAAGAAATCAAATTTCCCCCCCCCCGGAGTACCGGGCCTCCTTTTTTTCCCATTGCGATGTACACGATTCTGCACCACCGTCCATCCCCAATAAAAACCACACAATCCCACGGGGGTCGGTATCGCCCCCCCCCCGCCGCTTTCTATCAAAAACTATTATGCGCGTGCACGCGCTATCAAAAAGCATCAGCTGCCAAGACTCATTTGCATAAACATGTAACGAAGTGCACACCCGCGCGTTGTCGCGCGCGCGTGTCGAAATCCCTCAACAAATCTGGGTTCGTAAGGAGTTCAAAACCGAGTGTCCCCCCCGAGGAAAAAAAAAAAAACATGGTTTCGCAACACGGACTTGTTAAGCAAGAACACTCGCGCGTGCTCTTGCGAATTCTGAAGAAATCCATCGATGGTTCCCGCATTCTCAGAACATTCAACCAAACGGGCGTCGCGCTTGCATGCCGAAATCGGTCGAATCCCCTTCGCGCGTGCCGTCGCGAGAGTCTTTTGCAAAAAACGGGACGAAGTGCACGCGCGCGCGTCGTCACGCGCGCATGCCGAAATCCTTCAAAAAAAAAAAAAAAAAAAAACACTCGGCTTCGTAAGGATTGCAAAATCGGGGGTTAAAAACATGGTAACAAATTAACGATTTCGCAACATCCGTGTTCAGAAATCAATACAACCATCGGTTGTCCAACATGTCCGTTGAATTCGCCAAACTAGTTGGCCGCTGCGCGCGCGAGCATACGCGGGCTAGCGCGGCCGCAGAGACGCACCAGCCAACACCATACACACATCGCAATCGCCGCCGCATGGGTTTTGCAAACCAAGTTGCGGGTGGGTGGCTGAGATGTTTGCGCGAGCAGCGGGGTTGACAACTTCAAGTTCGCCAAGGCGAAGTGCACCACATAGATTGCCCGACGCAGACTGCAGCACATATATTGCACGATCTGTGTGTTTGCTCCGCGCGTGCGCGTTTTTTTAATCGCTCACAGCATAGAATGCATCCCTCGCCATAAAAATGGGTGGTGGTCTGATTGTTTTGGGGGGTCTGTCTGGAGCTGTCTCGGAAGTTCCAGGGGGTCTGATCAGGAGGCCGCCCGTTCATGGTTGGTTTAGGGAGGGTCTAAGATTTCTCGCTCGAAATGATTTGCGCACCCTCCCTTGCATTACGGAATTCGGGGCTCACCTATAGCACAACGTAGAGCTCGTCACATGTATTGCATAACATAGATTGCACAGCAGACAGTGCACCACATCGATTACACGACATATATTGCACATCGTAGATCGCTAGAAGCACACAGTTTGGGGTCTACGCTGGCTAACATATACGTATACGTGTGTATGTGTATTGTTGGGGCGCACAGACGCGTACCCATCAATGTGTGATGGGTGCGTGAGATTTGCAGGTCTGCCCGCTTACAACGACTGATAAGTCTGCGACGCAAGTTTGAATATGCACCAGCAGCGTTTACAGGCCATGGGACGTCAGGGTTGCCCGCGTCACCCGCTGGAATGTTTTAGCTCGCATGCTGTGGGATCCGTAGCAACGCGTCTACCGCAAGACGGACCGCTCACGGGTCCTTGTGCGGCCCTTTATCGTTTGATTTATAATGGGGCGCAGAGAGCGTAGTTGACGTCGATTGCGGGGAGGACGAGCCTTCATATTTGCAAGCGTGTCCGTAAACCACTTGCTCCGATGTCGGGGACAGGTGAGCGCATACAAGTCGAAAGTGCTTCAAGGTTAAGACGTTGCTCCCCTTATCCATATGACTGCTTCCACACTCGCGGGCTTTTCATTTGCGAGGCTGGAACGTCATCGTCGGCACGGGAGGGCTTGCTAAGTGAGCATGCTTCGTTGCGCTTCGCGTGCATGGGCTTGCGCGCATTGTTGTCAGCCTAGGCGCGCCGTCTGCAGCAGCTGTTCCACATTTTCCTCAGGGTGGAAGAATTGACCCAGCGTTGGGAGACTCCCGCTACCAATCCAAACCAAACTGGCTGCAAAAGAAATAATTATAGCAAGGAGATGATGGGTTGGGTACAATGTTTTGCGAGGACAGGGTATGGCTTGGTAGCGAGACAAGGGTCAGACAACATTCTGAGCTTCACAGCCCAGTTTAATGGACAATACCCAGTAGCCGGCATGCGTCACCCAGCGTCTGGTCACCACCTCCAGTTTCATCAAACTCTGCTGCGCAGGTATCCTGGGAGACATCTGGTTGTTCTTGCATTTCAATACTGGAATGAATAGAACCGGAATCGGCCAGCATCACACGCGGCCATGACGAAATCGCTGATGAATGTTCAGTATTATTCCAGGCTCGCTTGGCAAAGGGTTGTTTGCAACCGCTTGCACTCTAATTGAAAACGCGGATGCATGAGTTCACCAGTCTCGAAATCCAGAAACTCGTCGTCCTGGAGATTTGGCAGCGAACTTATATGAGCGAATAGTTGCTCTGCTTGCACGTGGCTTCAATAGAAACGCCCAGGGATGCCAGGATACATGAAGCGATTTGAGGCGAGTCATACTTTCGATTCTGGGAGTCACACTCCTCGCCAACTTCCAAATTGGTCATTTCGCCCATTCCAGCGAGTGAGAAACATGTTAGTTTGCAGAGTGTTGGCAGTTTCTTAGAAAGAAGTCCCGACAAAAGGTTGGGTCATGGTCGGGGAGCAGTTCTTGAAGCAGTAGTTCCTCTATTGCGCCCACTGCAGAACCTGCCACTGCCACTCCGTATATCTAAACAAAACATGACTAACAGGTACCTGGATGGTGGGGAGAATGAGGAAGTTTATCGTCGAGCCGAAAGCAGCCCAACGCGACCAGAAGAATCTTCCAAGTCGCTCAGAAGCGGGAGCGAGGCTCCGACGCCCAGCCTCCTCCCACGGATTGCAGGGAGTGTAATTGAGCGAGGAAAACATCAACTCTGTTTAGAACGGTTGATTGACGGTCGCCTCCTGATCAGACAGCTGGCAAGTGCAAGCAACCCGGTGTCGTTGCGCATTGGCAGACTCTTTTCCGAGCGGGACGTCAGTTGGGCGATTCGTGTTCGGGCACGTATAAGACATGTCCGGGGCAAGTACGCAGTGGTTTTGACAACGCCATGTAGGATCCGAAATCTCGCTGCTAGCCATGAAGGGAATCCTCAAGCTCATGATGTTTCTGTGTCTTCGCCAGTCTATCAAAGAACGTATACATGGGTGCATCCCAGGGAGCGCAGAAGCACAGCTCAGCCACAGAAGAGGGGGGGAGGGAACACGTCAAACCAAAGGTGGTATCAGCCCGAGCAGCCAACAACGCAGCCTGAATTGGGGACCTCCTGGTAATCTGTTGGATGTCTCTTGGAGCCCAAATTAAAAATCCATAGGGCATTATTGGTCCTCTTGGGGTTGTTTTGGCTTTCTATCGGGAGGCCGTCGACCATTAGCACCCCCTCTTTCCCCTCCCCCCTGCAGTCAGGGGGGGGAAACAACAATTACGCTACCGAGGAACCCCACATACTTATTTTATGCCATTCGTATTCGCATGCCATGTCACGTCGTGTTTCGACGTCCCCCGCGCTCCCTCGCACTAGCTGACAACCGCATCCATGCTAGGGGGAGGGGGAGAGAAGGAGGGCCAGAAGAAAGGAGTTGGGAGAAGCGAAGAAGGGAGGGAGAAAGAGAGAGAGAGAGAGAGAGAGAAGACGCGGCAACCGCGCGGCCAATCCTCGGGATACGGAGGGGGAACAACATGGAGGCGGGAAGGAGGGGGAAAAGGAGGGAGGGGGACAGGAGGGGAAAATCACGGAGAGGAGGATCTATACCGGGGGGGGCAAGGCAAAGTAGCATCCAGGACCACGGTGGAAATCAACCTTGAACGCCAGCAGCGGGATCGCCGCCGCGCCAACGCAGCACGAACCTACCGTAAGACGATGGTGGCCAAATCGGCTCAAAATCAGTCCATGGACCCCTCCCGGGATCCAAACCCACTGGTGTTTCACGCTGCGTCCAGCCACGCGACGAGGAGCTGCCCTGGAAACCAAAATGGCAAAAAAAAAAAAACTACCCGTGTCTCACCCCGCCCTCCACACAGAGAAGCATTATCCTCCTCATCTCCCTCCTCCTCAATCCTCCTCCTCTTCCTCCTCCTCCTCCTCCTCCTCCTCCACCTGCTGCTCCGCCTCCTCCTCCTCCTCCTCCTCCTCCTCCTCCTCCTCCTCCTCCTCCTCCTCCTCCTCTCTCCTCCCTCCGCCTCTCACCTCCTCCTCCTCCTCCTCCTCCTCCTCCTCCTCCTCCTCCTCCTCCTCCTCCTCCTCCTCCTCCTCATCCTCCTCATCCTCCTCCTCCTCCCGCGCTCGTTTGGATTGAAGCATCCCGACGCCTCCAAGGCTTGCAGTGGATCAGGGCCTGCACCACGGCGTTGAGGTAGCACGTATTCCCGAAGTTGGGCATGCACACGGACGCCAGGTAGAGGTTCGACAGGTCGTCTGTGACGCCGGCAAAGAAATCAAATATTCTCTCCTTTGCGAACGAGAACGAATCCGCGTGGGCAAGGCTACTGCGTCTGAAGTCCGTCCAAGCAGCGAGCACCTGTGTGATGCGCTTGGCCCTGACCGGGTCGGGGCGCGGGTCCTCCTGGTCAGCCGTGTAGAGACACTTCACAGCCTCCAGCCGCTCTGCCAGGGCAGCCTGCCGCGAGGGGCGCGCTGGGCCTTCCACGTCACGCAGAGAGTCGATGCCATGATGCTCTGCGGCGGTTCGAAAGGTCCAACGCCAGGGGGCGACATCGCTGACCTCCCCGTAGAACTTGGCGCCAGCTACGCCAAGCATGTCAGGCTGCAATGCGAACAGACGAAGAGTGGGAACATCCATTATTCAGGGCGCCTCGTTGGTAGAGTATATGTTAAGCGCCTTCCACAAGTCGGCATCGTCGCCCCTCCTCGACGGCAAGTACTCCGGATCAGAGGCTCGCTTTGCCGCGAATCCCGTGTACCATTTCACTGTTTTCGCATCCGCTTTCGTCATCAGTTTCTCAAGCTGAACTGATTCGCGCAGGCTTTGCGACCAAGGTACTTCTGCCCAACGGCGGTCCGTCTGAGTCGGCTCAGGGGACAGCTGAATGCGAGGGGTGCCTGTGGAACGAACACAGGTAGCAAGCAGAAGTGCTGGGGACCGCTGAGGAGTGAAAGGCTGCATGGGCGTGGACTTGATAGGCGTGTCCTGCGCGGGCGTGGCAACGCCCCCGTTGCCGGCGTCGCCGACCCGCCGAACTTTCGCCAACGGCGAGCCATCGCCATCCTCCGCACACCCCCCCGGCTGATCAGCTGGGAACCCGCCAGACGAAGGGTTCAGCAAGTACCTAGTCAAGCACTGCCTCCTGGCATCGTCGGCGCCTTTTGTTCGCGGCAACTCATTGTATCTGGCGAGGAGCGTCTCGGGCCACCAGTTTTGAAGCTGTCGCTGGTAAGCTTTAAATGCGTTGTGCACCAAGGAACTCCCATGCCTCTCAACATGCGCGCGTAAACCCTCTAAACTCACTTCGGCGCCCATCTCTAGCATTGAGTTATTGAGCTGCTCGCACGGAGGCGGCAGCGCGGACATGGCAAATTTGGGCGCCATGGCGGGCGCCGCACCTTTGACGAACAATCACCGGCGCGAGAACGCCTGCGTGCAAACCCGAGCGGCCTGAGCCGACATGGGCCAAGGTGGCTGAAAATGTTCGATGATACTAACACTCGCCAGCATTCCCCTGTGCCCTGAACACGACCGGCACGGATGGCAAACTTGCGTACCCATGTGCCCTGAGCAACACCGTCACGGATGGAGGCCGACACCGTCACGGATAGAGGCCGCGCTCGGGGACCACCCTCTGCGCACCCCCTATGGTGTCGAGAAAGTGCCACGCTTGCTACGCCTGGACGACTGGCACGGATAGCGGCCGCGCTCAGGGATCACCCCCTGCGCACCCCCTATGGTGTCGAGAAAGTGCCACGCCTGCTACGCCTGGACGACTGGCACGGATAGCGGCCGCGCTCAGGGACCACCCCCTGCGCACCCCCTATGGTGTCTAGAAAGTGCCACTATGCCTGGACGACTGGCACGGATAGCCGCGCTAGCTCAAGTGCCACGCCTGCTATGCCTGGACGACTGGCACGGATAGCGGCCGCGCTCAGGGACCACCCCCTGCGCACCCCCTGTGTCTAGAAAGTGCCACGCCTGCTATGCCTGGACGACTGGCACGGATAGCGGCCGCGCTCAGGGACCACCCCCTGCGCACCCCCTATGGTGTCGAGAAAGTGCCACGCCTGCTATGCCTGGACGACTGGCACGGATAGCGGCCGCGCTCAGGGACCACCCCCTGCGCACCCCCTGTGGTGTCGAGAAAGTGCCACGCCTGCTATGCCTGGACGACTGGCACGGATAGCGGCCGCGCTCAGGGACCACCCCCTGCGCACCCCCTATGGTGTCGAGAAAGTGCCACGCCTGCTATGCCTGGACGACTGGCACGGATAGCGGCCGCGCTCAGGGACCACCCCCTGCGCACCCCCTATGGTGTCGAGAAAGTGCCACGCCTGCTATGCCTGGACGACTGGCACGGATAGCGGCCGCGCTCAGGGACCACCCCCTGCGCACCCCCTATGGTGTCGAGAAAGTGCCACGCCTGCTATGCCTGGACGACTGGCACGGATAGCGGCCGCGCTCAGGGACCACCCCCTGCGCACCCCCTGTGGTGTCGAGAACGTGCCACGCCTGCTATGCCTTGGACGACTGGCACGGATAGCGGCCGCGCTCAGGGACCACCCCCTGCGCACCCCCTATGGTGTCGAGAAAGTGCCACGCCTGCTATGCCTGGACGACTGGCACGGATAGCGGCCGCGCTCAGGGACCATCCCTTGCGCCCCGTATGGTGTCAAGAAAGTGCCACGCCTGCTACGCCTGGACGACTGGCACGGATAGCGGCCGCGCTCAGGGACCCCCCCTGCGACCCCCTGTGGTGAAAGTGCCACGCCTGCTATGCCTGGACGAGTGGCCGGATAGCGGCCGCGCTCAGGGACCATCCCCTGCGCACCCCCTTTGGTGTCGAGAAAGTGCCACGCCTGCTACGCCTGGACGACTGGCACGGATAGCGGCCGCGCTCAGGGACCACCCCCTGCGCACCCCCTATGGTGTCGAGAAAGTGCCACGCCTGCTATGCCTGGACGACTGGCACGGATAGCGGCCGCGCTCAGGGACCACCCCCTGCGCACCCCCTATGGTGTCGAGAAAGTGCCACGCCTGCTATGCCTGGACGACTGGCACGGATAGCGGCCGCGCTCAGGGACCACCCCCTGCGCACCCCCTGTGGTGTCGAGAAAGTGCCACGCCTGCTATGCCTGGACGACTGGCACGGATAGCGGCCGCGCTCAGGGACCATCCCTTGCGCACCCCCTTATGGTGTCGAGACAGTGCCACGCCTGCTACGCCTGGACGACTGGCACGGATAGCGGCCGCGCTCAGGGACCATCCCCTGCGCACCCCCTATGGTGTCGAGGAAATGCCACGGCTGGCGCCATGGCCCGCGTCGTGCTGTTCTGAGCTCCGTGCTGTGCTGAGCTGTGCTGTGCTGAGCTGTGCTGAACTGAGCTGTGCTGTGCTCTGCTGTGTGAGAAGGGTGAGGTGGGATGAGGTGGGTGAGGTGGGCCGCGGGTGCGACACGGCAGGGAAGAAAACCAGAACCCCACTAAGCATGTGGGGAGCAACAACAACAACAACAACAACAACAACAACAATCATTTTAAGACTGTTCGCTTTTACTTTCACGCGTGTCTTGCATTCCGTATACCCCAACCCTCGATACCCGCCCACTTCGTCTTCGATTGTACCCCCTTTCGGGGGGGAATCTCCTTGTCAGCCACTGACTAAGTGCGAAGAATTCTCGAGCGAGAGTGCCGTTCATGAATTCGGGGGCGTCTCTGGCCAGGGGCTCTCAGAATACCGATGGCGAAATATCGAACGGGAACCGTTGTCGCCGCGTCCGGGCCTCCACCAACTTGCTTGAATTACGGGAAAGTCTCGAGCGAGAGCGCCGATCCTGAGTTCAGGGGCCTTCTAGGCCACGGGCTCTCCGAGTAAATCGTGAGAAAGTATCGGGCAGGAGCCCTTGTCGTCGTGGCTGGGCCTCCGCCAGCCTAATTGAATTGCGAAGAAGTCTCCATCGAGAGCGCCGTTCCTGAGTTCGGGGGCCTCTCTGGCCAGGGTGTCTCGGGGTAAATTGGGTGGAAGTATCGAGCGGGACCCGTTGTTGTCGTAGCTGGGCCTCCAAGGGCCCACATATAGGCTCAAGCCAAAGCTCGAGCAAGAGCCTCGCTTTCAGAGAAAATGTAGCCGGCGTCGAGGCGAGAGCGCGCGGAACCGTTTCCGGTGATGTGTTTAATATTCAACAACAACAACAACAACAACAACAACAACAACAACAACAATCACTTTACCCGAACGCTCAGTGTTCTCACCAGTGCCAGGGTTTTCATGCGACAGCAGTGCAAGCTCTACCAATATCCACACGACTCTTCGCCACCACCCACACCCAGCTTCCCGCCCTATGACGTTCGGACACTTCACTTCGTGGCCTGCGGACGACCGTGGCTACTACACTGGCGTGGAGTACACACCCACAGAAGTTGTTAAGCCTACGTTCGTACACCCACAGAAGTTGTTAAGCCTTGTTAACCCACAGAAGTTGTTAAGCCTTCCACAGAACATCTGTTGCATATGATGCATATGGTACATGATACACATGATACACATGATACGTACTCACAAATAGTTTGATCACATCTTTAGGGCAAAGAAAAAATGCGTGCGCGCGCGAAGAAAAAACGAATGTGTCCCGCATGGTATTATTTGACAGGGATGATGGCCCTGGCAGGTGCGCAACCGTTGTCGCAGAAGTTCGAAAAAGTTGCTCGCAAAAGCCCGTTTGACAGAAATGTTTAAAAAGTGTTGGGTTTCCTACGAATCCGCAAGAGCGCGCGGGATGAGATTTTGACATTTTTTTGTTGAAAAACCATTGGTTTTTTGATGTTTTTATGTTAAAATCGCTCCGAACACTAAGCTTTTGGAAGGATTTCGTCTTGCGCGCGCGAATGTCCACTTTACCTTATTTTTTGCAAGGGATTCTTGAAATTTGATTATATTAGAACAAGAAATGTCATTTTATTTGTTTTTTGCAAGGGAAAGCGGATTACAACAAAACAACCGGATCTTGACACATCTTTTACCTGAGGCTTCCTCACGAAAATGATGAAAATGTAGCTGCGGCCTAGGCGCGGCGGGGGGGGCGCGCACCAGGGGGCCCAACAATAATTATTCTTTAGAATTAATAATGTTCAACAACAACAACAACAACAATTACTAGCACGTGGGGACACTCCGTTCTCACCAGTGCCAGGGTTTTCATAGGAGGCGGGCAATACCCCCACTTTGTGGGGGGGCCGGTTCAAGCTCTACCAAATTTCCAAACGACTCTTCGCCACCACCCACACCCAGCTTCCCGCCCTATGACGTTCGGACACTTCACTTCGTGGCATGCGGACGACCGTGGCTACTATTCAGGGCCCCGCGGCCGACGACGACGGCGTGCGCGCGCGAAGAAAAAACGAATGTGTCCCGCATGGTATTATTTGACAGGGATGATGGCCCTGGCAGGTGCGCAACCGTTGTTGCAGAAGTTCGAAAAAGTTGCTCGCAAAAGCCCGTTTGACAGAAATGTTTAAAAAGTGTTGGGTTTCCTACGAATCCGCAAGAGCGCGCGGGATGAAATTTTGACATAAAAAAAATGTTGTTTGATGTTTTTATGTTAAAATCGATACGAAAACTAAGGTTTTGGAAGGATTTCGTCTTGGGCGCGCGAATGCCCACTTTACTTTATTTTTTGCAAGGGATTCTTGAAGTTTGGTTATGTTAGAACAAGAAATGTCCACTTTAGCTTATTTTTTGCAAGGGAAAGCGGGCCGTAACAAAACAACCGGATCTGGATCACATCGTTTTGTCAAGGGCTTTCGTTCGAAAATGATGAAAATGTGGCTGCGGCCTAGGCGCGGCGGGGGGGCCGTGCACCAGGGGCCCCAACAATAATTATTCTTTAGAAGAAATAATGTTCAACAACAACAACAACAACAACAACAACAACAACAACAACAACAACAGTCAGTTTAAGATTGTTCGCTCTTATCTGCTTGCGTGTCACTCAATATGCATATCCCAAACCCTGGATACCCGCCCTCTTCGTCTTCGATCGTACCCCCTTTTGGAGGGTATTTTCATTCACTGCCACGTGTGGGCAGAAACGGGGCCACGAAGGGCAGAGAGGCGGCCGGGCCACGAAGGGCATGCATATGGGGCCACGACTGGCGCGAACGAGCGGGGGCCACGAAGGGCATTCGCATATGGGGTCACAAATGGCGACAGCGGGGCCACTGAGGGCAGCAAAGGGGCCACGAAGGGCAGCGAGAGGGCCACGAAGAGCGACAGCGGGGCTACGAAGGCCACGCGCATGGGGCCACGACGGGCGACTGCGAGCGGGGGCCACGAGGTGCATATAATGCGGGCCACAATGGGCAGCGACGGGGCCACTGAGGGCAGCAACGGGGCCACGAAGGGCAGCGAGCGAAAGCGACCGCGGAACCAGTACGGGCAGCGAGCGGCATCGAAGGCGGGCGAAGGGCAGCGAGCGGCGACTGCAGTCCCTAAGGGGCTGGTCGAGCGGGCAGGCCCAGACAGGCGGGTCGAGCGGGCGGGTCGTTGAAGCGTAAATTTTGCTTGAACCGCCAGGCAATATGTAGCGGGAGCGCGATTCCCAAGTGTCGAGGAGCGGCATATGAGTAAATTGTGGGGAAGTATCAACTGGGAGCCGCGATTCGGTGGTACAGCGCGAGGAAGTCCCAAGCGAGAGCACGATTCTTCAATAAATTGTGAGGAAGTATCCGGCGGGAGCCGCGATCCGGTGGTAAATTGTAAGGAAGTCCAAAGCGAGAGCGCGATTCTTCAACAAATTGTGAGGAAGTATCAGACGGGACCCGCTGTTGTTGTTAACCGGGGGCCAACAACGCAGTTTGACCTTCAAGACTTTCCCTGATAAAAAACAGTGTGCGAGCCCCAGCAAGGGCACTTCAATCGACAACAAACAATGTGCACCGGACGGGGGGGATCAAGAATAATTGTTCTTCAGAAATAAGAGCTCAACAACAACAACAACAACAACAACAACAACAGCAGCAGCAACAACAACAACAATTTTAAGACTGTTCACCCTTATTTGCTCGAGTGTCCGTTCACGCGTATTTCCCGAACCCTCGATACCTGCCCTCTTCGTCTTCGATCGAACCCTTTTGGGGGGGGTATACCTTTCTTCCCTGAAGGCTGGGCCCCGGAAAGCGGCGGGGCGGCCGCGGACCGTCGGCTTGGCCAGCGGCGGCGCTGATCGGCGGGGCGGCCGCGGACCGTCGACCCGACCCCAAGAGGGACGGACAGGGGACCGACCACGACGACGACGACGACGACTGCGACGACGACGACGACGGCCACGACGAGCGAAAGCGAGAGCGAGAGAGAACGACAGCAGGGCCACGAAGGACACGAAGTAGGCCACGAAGGGCGACAGCGGGGACACGAAGGGAAGGCGTATGGGGCCACGAGGAGCGCGAACGAGCGGGGGCCACGAAGGGCAGATAATGCGGGGCCGCACAAGGCAACGATGGGGCCACTGAGGGTAGCAACTTGGCCAAGTAGGACAGTGAGGGGGCCACAAACGGCGACAGCGGGGCCACGAAGGGCACGCACATGGGGCCACAACGGGCGCGACTCCTGGGTGCTTGGGTGTCGGGAGCGCGGCGCTTGAGTAAGTTACAGGAAATTCCGTCGCAAGGGCGCTAATATTCAGTAAATTGCAAGCAAGTCTCCAGCGAGAGCGCGACTCCAGAGCGCCAGGAGAGCGATTCTTGAATAAATTGTAAGGAAGTCCCAAGCGAGAGCGCGATTCCTGAATAAAATGCGAGGAGGTCTCGGGCGGGAGCGGGAATCCTGGCTTAATTGTGAGGAAGTCTCAGGCGGGAGCCGTTGTTGTTGTAACCTGGAGGCCAGTGGTACAGCTTGAGCATCAAGATTTCCCCTGTGGAGAACGTGGTGCGAGCGTCGAGGGGCACACTTTGACTGATAAAAACCAGCATGCACTGGCGGGGGGATTAACAATAATCATTTTTCTGAAATAAGAATTCAACCACGACGACGACGACAACAACAATAACAATAAAAGAAACAAGCAACAACAACATCATTAACAACAACAACAACAATAATAATAATAGTAATAATAATAATAATGTTAAGGCTGCTCGTTCTTATCTGTTCGGGTGTCCGTTCACGCGTATTTCCCAAACGCTCGATACCCGCCCCCTTCGTCTTCGATCGTACCTTTTTGGGGGGGTATGCGTTTCCTCTCGGCAGGCCGGGTTCCAGCAAGCGGCGGGGCGGCCGCGGACCGTCGGCCTGGCCAGCGGCGGCGCTGGTCGGCGGCAAACCGACCGCAAGAGGGACGGACAATGGACCGACCATGACGACGACGACGACGACGAGCGAAAGCGAGAGCGAGAGAGAGAGAGACCGACAGCAGGGACACGAAGGGCGACAGCGGGGACACGAAGGGAATGCGCACGGGGCCACGAAGAGCGCGAACGAGCGGGGGCCACGAAGGGCAGATAATGCGGGGCCACAGAAGGCAACGACGGGGCCACTGAGGGTAGCAACTGGGCCACGTAGGACAGCGAGGGGGCCACAAACGGCGACAGCGGGGCCACGAAGGCCACGCGCATGGGGCCACGACGGGCGCGAACGAGCGGGGGCCACGAAGGGCATGCGTATATTGGGCCGCGGATGGCAAGGACGGGGCCGCTGAGGGCAGCAACGGGGCCACGAAGGGCAGCGAGGGGGCCGCGAAGGGCGACAGCGGGGCCACGAAGGGCATGCATCCAACGGGCGCGAACGAGCGGGGGCCACGAAGGGCATACATATATGGGGCCACGAAGGGCAGCGACGGGGCCACGAAGGGCTGCAACGGAGCCACGGAGGGCGGCGAGGGGCCACGAAGGGCTGCAACGGAGCCACGAAGGGCAGCGAAGGGGCCACGAAGGGCTGCAACGGGGCCACGGAGGGCGGCGAGTGGGCCACGAAGGGTTGCAACAGGGCCACGGAGGGCAAAACGACGGGGCCACGAAGGGCTGCAACGGAGCCACAAAGGGCAGCGAGGGGGCCATGAAGGGCTGCAACGGGGCCACGATAGGCAAAACGACGGGGCCACGAAGGGCTGCAACGGGGCCACGAAGGGCAGCGAGGGGGCCACGAAGGGCTGCAACGGGGCCACGAAGGGCAAAACGACGGGGCCACGAAGGGCTGCAACGGGGCCACGAAGGGCAGCGAAGGGGCCACGAAGGGCTGCAACGGGGCTGAGGAAAGCAGCGAGAGGGCCACGAAGGATTGCAACGAAGCCACGTAGGGCAGCGAGGGGGCCACGAAGGGCTGCAACAGGGCCACGGAGGGCAAAACGACGGGGCCACGAAGGGCTGCCACGGGGCCACGAAGGGCAGCGAAGGGGCCACGAAGGGCTGCAACGGGGCTAAGGAAAGCAGCGAGAGGGCCACGAAGGATTGCAACGGGGCCACGAAGGGCAGCGAGGGGACCACGAAGGGCTGCAACGGTACAACGGAGGGCGGCGAGGGGGCCACGAAGGGCTGCAACGGTACAACGGAGGGCGGCGAGGGGGCCACGAAGGGCACGAAAGGCTGCAACGGGGCCACGCAGGGCAGCGACGGGGCCACGAAGGGCAGCGTGAGCGCGATTCATGGGTGCCTGAGTGTCGGGAGCGCGGCGCTTGAGTAAGTTGCGGGAAATTCCAACGCAAGGGCATCATTCTCCAGTAACTTGCAAGCAAGTCTCCATCGAGAGTGAGACCCCAGAGCGCCGAGAGAGCGATTCTTGAATAAGTTGTAAGGAAGTCCCAAGCGAGAGCGCGACTCCTGATCAAAATGCGAGGAAGTCCCAGGCGGGAACGGGGGTCCTGGCGAAATTGTAAGAAAGTCTCAGGCGGGAGCCGCTGTTGTTGTAACCCGGGAGGCCAAAGGCCGAATTTGAGGAGGAAGATTTTCTTTGATAAAAACGTGGTGCGAGCGCTGGGAGGGGCATCTTAATTGAAAATTACATGGTGCATTTGAGGGGGGACCAACCATAATTATTCCTCAGTAGCGAGAGTTCAACAACAACAACAACAACAACAACAACACCAACACCAACAACAACAACAACAACAGCAACAGCAACAGCAATGACAACAACAAGAGCAGCAGCAACAACAACGATATATTCAATATTAATCGCTCTTATCTGCTCACGTGCCGCTCAACGCGTATATCCCGAACCCGCGATACCCGCCCTCTTCGTCTTCGACCGTACCCCTGTGGGGTATATCTTTCTTACCTGCAACGTGTATTTCGTGCAGCCCCTGAGGCAGGGGAAGAGAGGACGGGCGGAAGGAAAGGGCAAGGGGGAGGGAGGAGGATGGAGCACGAGAGAGATTGGGAGGAGGAGGGCTAGGAGCAGAAAGCACATGGCAGAACCAGACGCATCAGGTGGTCAGGAAGGAGGGCCCAAGCGGCCAGGTCGAGCAGGCGGGTTGCTGAAGCGTGCGTCCTGCACGAATCGCGGGGAAATCTCGAGCGACAGCTCGATTACAAAATCAATCGTGCACAACAAATTGCAAGGAAGTATCAGGCGGGAGCCGTTGTTGTTGTAGTTCGGAGCCCAACAACGCAGTTTGACCCTAGTGGCGTTGCTTATGACAAAAAAAAGTGCGAGCCCGGGTGAAGCACTCCAATTGAAAACGAACAATGGTCACTGGAGGGGGGATCAACAATATTTGTTTTTCAAGAAGGAGAGATCCATCAAGCAGCAGCAACAACAACAACAATCATTTTCATAGTGTTCGCTCTTATCTGCTCGGGTGTCATTCAACGTGTATTTCCCAAACCCTCGATACCAGCCCTCTTCGTCTTCGATCGAACCCCTTCTGGGGGGTATACATGTCTTCCCTACATGCCGGGCCCCGGCAAGCGGCGGGGCGGCCGCGGACCGTCGGCCTGGCCAGCGGCAGCGCTGGTCGGTGGCAGCCCGACCCCAGGGACGGACAGGGGACCGACCACGACGACAACGACGGCGACGAAGACGACGGCGATGAAATGAAGCGAGAGTGACAGCGATAGCGACAGTGAGGCCACGAAGGGCAGGAAGGGGGCCACGAAGGGCGACAGCGGGGCCACGAAGGGCGTGCGTATGGGGCCACGAAAGGCGCGAAAGAGCGGGGGCCACGAAGGGCAGATAATGCGGGGCCACAGAGGGCAACGACGGGGCGGGGCCACTGAGGGTAGCAACGGGGCCACGTAGGACAGCGAGGGGGCAACACAAGGCGACAGCGGGGCCACGAAAGGCATGCATATGGGGCCACGACAGGCGCGAACGAGCGGGGCCACGAAGGGCTGCAACGGGGCCACGAGGGGCAGCGAGGGGGCCACGAAGGGCGACAACGGGGCCACGAAGCGCATGCATATGGGACCACGACTGGCGCGAACAGCGAGGGCCACGAAGGACATACATATTCGGGGCCACGGAGAGCAGCGAGGGGGCCACGAAGAATTGCAACGGGGCCACGAAGGGCAGCGAGGGGGCCACGAAGGGTTGCGAGGGGGCCACGAAGGGCAGCGAGAAGGCCACGAAGGGCTGCAAGGGGGCCACGAAGGGCAGCGAGGAGGCCACGAAGGGTTGCAACGGGGCCACGAAGGGCAGCGAGGGGGCCACGAAGGGCTGCAACGGGTCCTCGAAGGGCAGCGAGGGGGCCATGAAGGGCTGCAACGGGGCCACGATAGGCAGCGAGGGGGCCACGAAGGGCTGCAACGGGGCCACGAAGTGCAGCGAGGGAGCCACGAAGGGCTGCAACGGGGCCACGGAGGGCAGCGAAGGGGCCACGAAGGGCTGGCTGCAACGGGGCCACGAAAGGCAGGGAGATCCCGATTTCTAAACAAGGCGTGAGGAACTTCAGCGTGAGCGCGACTCCCGGGTGCCCGACTGTCGGGAGCGCGGCGCTTCAGCAAATTGTTGGGAACTCCAACGCAAGAGCGGGATGCTTGCGTAAATTGCAAACAAGTCTCCAGCGAGAGCGCGACTCCAGAGCGCCGAGAGAGCGATTCCTGATCAAAATGCGAGGAAGTCTCAGACGGGAGCGGGGGTCCTGGCGAAATTGTAAGAAAGTCTCAGGCGGGAGCCGATGTTGCTGTTGCAATCCAGGGCCCAACAATGCAGTTTGGCCTTAGTGGTTTTTCCTTTTTACAAAACATCTCCAACACAAAAAACAGCGCGAGCCCAGGGGGGAATAACTTAATTTCGAAATCACAATGGTCACCGGAGGGGGGGTCAACCATACTTATTCTTCAGTAGTGAGAGATAACAACAACAACAACAACAACAACAACAGCAACAACCACCACAACAACAAAAACAACACCACGATCAACAACAATACAATACAACACAACCAGGAGAAAAAGAAACAAACTATATATATATATATATAGTATACTTTGTTGGTGGGGATTCGCTTGGAGTGCGCTTGGTTGCCTCTAGGAGCCGCCTAGAACATCTTGACGCCATCGTGAGGTCCAAGAGGCCCATCACAAGCGAAACAAAGATGAAATAATAATCATTTGAACAGCCTTGGTCGCTCGATGTGTTCACACCCTTTGGGGCCTCCATTGGGGTTCCCATGGCCACCTCGGACCAGACTGGGACCCTCTAGCGGCCTCTTTAAAGTAATGCGGCAGGCCAACGTGGACCATCCCTCACCACCTTGGGAACCATGTTAGGCGATCTGGGGCAACAGTGGATCCATCGCGGGCCAAGTTGGACGCTCCATCTCCTGGCGTCCCCGCGTCCAGACCCGTAGAAGGGGATGTTTTAGAAGAGATGGTCCACAACCACTTGCGCCCAGAAGGCTGTTGGGATTAACACATATGTTCGGGCGCCGACGGATGTTTGCAGGGTTCAGGGTTTCAGAGTTCTCTCGCCTGAGCCATCTCGCGAATCCAAGGTGTCATTGTCTTAGCCGAACATATTGAGCTTCTTTGAAATAAAGTTGCGGGTTCGAGACCCTAAAAGTTTGGGTCTGTGTGTCGTGCATGATCCCCCGACAAAAAAGGAACGATCAAATTCAACAACACTACACCCAGGCGCAGCTACCTCCAGGCATGTCCAACCGTATCACCCCACTGAATTGCAGGAAAACGTTTAGTCTGAACCACCGACCGGTTTTCCAGCCCAGGCCAGGGACCCATTAGTTTTTCCAGCAATGGATGGCGTCTCATGTTTGTTCCTGGTGAGTTCCAGCCTCCACCACTTTTCTCCAGTCATGGCATCTTTAAATGTCATGCGACAGGGTGCATGTGTCTGTCGAGCTCCACCTGTTCAGCCACATGCTCATGTTTGGCACGCCAGCGCAGACATGCAGCAGTGCCGATCGCTTCACATGTTCATTGTACGGTCGTCATGTCCTCCACTCGTGCGCATACTAGTCATCCTCCACTTGATGGCACGATTCCCCTACGCCGGATGTTAAAGCCCATGGTAGGACAAAGACACATTGCCAGTTCTGATGTGTTCCTCCATCTCCTGCTCCAGCCTGCGAGCGTGATGCGGTAGACAGGGTTGGGTGCTCAAATCATGAGAGCCGCCACTTGCACTCTCTCTCTCTCTCTCTCTCTCTTTCCGAGCCTTTCTAAGAGCCCTTTGCTCACTCCTACGTTCGTATTCCTCCACTCCTCTGCACGCCCCCCTCTCGTGGGTCCATAGATTGGATCGTTCTCTGCCTGTCCCTCTGTCTATACGTTCTCGTTCTCGTTCTTGCCCTCTCCCTGTTTCTGTCTCCATAACCACATGTAAAGTACAAGTATGACGTACGTACGCATGTGGCTCCCGCCACAGGATCCAAGTATATACGTACCGAGTCATCTATGTATGCGTTTACGGAAGATGTGTGGGCGTCGGGGGGGTAGCATGTCACATCGGCCGCTTTCGCTTGCATGGCAGCTGTTCTGGTTGGTTTTGCGCCCTCCAGGGAGGGCAGATCCGCTCCCGATGACCACCGTGCCGCGCCCGCCGCCCGTGTGCCTCTGCGGCTGGTGCGCTGGACCCCTCGGGCAAGGGGAGTCGCTGGCCCTGGCCGAAGGCGGAGCCCTCCTGGAGGTCTGCGAGCTGGGCTACGTCATCGGGCTGACCCAGCAGGCGGGGTGGCACGCCCGCCTCGGAGTGGAGGAGAGGGCGGTGCTGCTCGTGTCCGCCCGGGTCTCGGACGCGCTGCTCTTCGCGCTCGCCGGCCTGGGGGGTCGAGATCGTCAAAGGCGAGGGCCGTCGCCAGGGGCAGGGCCGAGGCTAAGGCTAAGGCGAAAGTCCTGGGGCCGTGGTCGGGTCGGCGGAGGAGGGCGGGTGGCGTGCGGGCGGGGGGCGGCGGGGCGGGGGCGGCATTGCCCCGCAAGACTGAGAGTCAACCCCTGGGAACTGGGCGGCCGCAGGCGGACGCACGCGGCATAGCGCCGCACGTTGGGCCCCTAGGGGACGTAGGCGGTGTCCCCACCTGGCGGAGTTGCGATCTATGATGCAAGGCGGTCTAAGTCTCGAGCAGACGCAGGCGTCCACGGGGGGCATGATCTACGGGCCGGTTTCTGGCCCATGGGGGCCCAAGTCCCGCGGACGAGGCGCTGCGGAGCGGGGAGCCCTTAGCGCGCCTCAAGGCCTCCGGCGCGCCCGACCGCCGGCGGCGCCGTGCAGCCGAGGGTGCGGCGCCGGCGGCCTCGGGCGAGGAGCCGCGGAGAGAGGCGGAGGCGCCGTCGCCTTCCCGCGGCTGCTCCGGCCTGGCGGCGGCTGCGGCGGTCGGCGGTGCTACGGCGGCCGCGCCCGCGGCGAGGGCGCTGGCGCATCTGCGGCGCCTGGCCTGACGGCGCTGCCCGGCCTGCCCGACCTCGGAGGCGGCGCGGGTGCTGAGGCGCCCCCGGGTGGCGGCGCCGTGCCAGGGGCGGAGGCTTCCCCTCGGCGACGTGGGCGCTGCGCTGGTGGGGGCACTCGTGGACGGCGGCGTCGGCCTCCCCCCCTGGTGGCCCTCCTCCACGTGCGGCACCTGGGGGCCGACGATCCATGGACTGCCGATCGCGGTGGCAGGCGAGCCGGACGCCCCCCACGGCCGGCGCGCGGCTGGGACTCTCGTGGGCGGTCCGCGGCGGCAGCCCGTGGCCCTGCCTGGTGCCGCCTGGCACCGAGGTGCGAATCTCGTGCTCCTGACCTCGGTTGCAGCTGGGGGCATCAGCGGGACTGCCTCGTTCGAGGTAAGAGGAGATCGGGGCCACGGGCCGCTCTGAGCAGTACGATGCGCCCAGTTCAGGAGAGCGTCGCTGGTGGTCGAGGCGAGGCAGCTGGATGGCCTGTCCCCGCCGCGCGGCGCTGGGCCTGCAGCCTCCTGCGCTCGCGCGGGCAGGGACCGGCACTGTGCGGGGAGCCCGCCGAGCCTGGCCGAGGAGTCCCGCATGTCGAGTGGCTGCGGCTGCGCTTGAACCGCGCGTTCGTGGAGCCATGGGTGCGCCCGAGCATCTTCGGCGGGCCCGGCGGCAGCGCGGCCTTGGCAGGGGGCGCCCCCCTCGGAGGCCCGACCTCCGACCGCCTGGCGGGTGCTGCCGCGGCGCGCACGCAGGGTGCAGCGACGACGCCTGGCGGCGCCGCTGGCGGCCGCGGTCGACGCTGCCCCCGGGGCGCCCCAGGCTCGCACAGGGACGACGACGGAGAGTCGCGTCTTGGCGAGGCCCCCCTCCTGCGTCGGCAGCGTACGGCCGCTGGTGGCGAAGCGCCCAGGTGCCCTTCACGACGAGGCGATGATGAAGAACATCAGCCGCGGCAGGGGTCTGCAGGAAGAGGGGCGGGCCGCTCAGAGGCTCGTGCGAAGGTCATGGGATACTTGCGGGTCGTGGTGTTCGGCCATCACCCTCCAGGGCATATGCTGATCAACACTCAGCGTGTGCTGCAGGCGCTGGCGACCGTGCTGGACTCGCTGGAGGACGGATGCCGGACGGAGTTGTGCGACGTGCTGCGCGGAGGTTCGAGGTTCTGGAGCTGTCCCTGGCCGACGCGTACTGGCGGATGGCGAGCGGGCTGGGGTCGTGCCGGACGCGCGGCTCTTCTTGGCCTCGATGGGCGAGCAGGGCCTGGCGCGGCACGTGGCGATGCTGCGCAGGAGGCTGCTGGACGCCAAGAGCTGCGGCAAGCTCGGTGGCAGGGGCCAGGGCGAGCGTCAAGCCCGACCCGAGGAGGCGGGCGCGGAGGCGGCAGAGCCGACTCGCCCTCGCCGAGCCACCAGCAGAGCCGCGGTCGCGGCAGGAGCAGCGGGCGCGGCCGTGGCCGCTTCTTCCTCTGCGGGCGGCGGGCCCAGCTGGGCCTTGGGCAGGGCCCCAGGCGCAGCCCCGCCCGCGGGCCGCCCAGGCGCAGCGCGCTCAGGCAGCGCGGGCAGGCCGCCATCTCTGGGCTCGCTGAGGACGCCTCGAGGCGCCAGCCCGCACCTGAGGGTGGCGTACGAGCCGAGGCGCGTCTCTCTGGCGGCGAGCTCGGAGCGCCACGTCTTCGGGCAGGACTGGCCCGCGGCTGCGGCGGCAGCGGGCCCGCGGCAAGGTCCGCTAGGAGGCCAGGTCCCCCCCCTTTTCGACCGCCGCCGCGGCGGCAGGAGGCGCCCGGGCCGAGGTCGAGGCGGCCTTCCTGCGGCGAGAGTGAGGCAGCGAGCTGGTGGTGCCGGCGCTGACGGAGCGCGTGCGGATGTGACCGCGTGTGCCGAGGTTGCCCGCCCGTGCAGACCGCCCTGGACTTCGCCGTTGCGCTCGCCGTCTTCGGGACTGGTTCCTGGGCGTCATGATGCTGCCACCGCGGGCCGCCCAGCATCCTCGCCGCGCCCGCCGATCTGCAGCACGGTTGCCGGCTGCGACAGGGCAGATCCGCTGGCAGGGCGGGGCCCGTGGGCTGGCGCGGGGAGTGACCCTCTGTGAGAACTTTTCCGACGTGGTCCCCATGAGGTTGAATGTAGTCCGCGAGTTCCCAGGCTCCTTCCGTTCGCTCCACTGGATATTCCCTCGAGATAAAGCCACGCGAGCATTCGGCCGACATGGGAGGTCGGCTTCAGCGAGATCTGTTGCCGTCACCGCACCCTTTTTTCATCAGGTCCCAGATCGCCCAGCAGGGCGAGGACCCATTCTTAGCGACAAGGAGTGGGAAGGACTACACTGCAGACGGGTGGTCGCTGTCCCGACGCTGAACTGGGAGGCTTGGTTCGGCTCCCCCGAGGCTGGCCAGACCCCGTCGAGGTCGGACCTAGACCGCGCGGGAGGCAGCCCTGGCCGCTCTCGGTCGCCGCCTCCACTTGGCTACACGGGCCGAGTCGGCTCTGTCACCAGTTCTCGACTGGAAGCGCGGCTGAAGGATCCGTGATCGTCTGCGGCGGGAACGAGATCTCGGCGCCACATTGGCCGACGCTGGAGCAGGGGCTGGACGAGCTGACGCTGCCGGACGCGCACGGGGCTTTCGGGGTGCCCAAGTTGCGCGGCGTGCCCGCGGTCTGCAGCGCAGGCGCCGGCCGACCCTGAGGCTGACCACCAACCTTATCCCGTCGAACACGTGCCAGGAGTGCATCGTGGGAGTCGCCCCCGAGTTCCCGACCATGATCCAGCTGAACGGCCTGGCGCTGTCCGAGTCGGAGGGTCTGCTGTGGCGCGTCGCGGGCAAGGAGGCCTTCTTCTACGTCTTCGCGGGTCGCCTGCGCGGCGGCCTTACACCGTTGTTGGCTCCGCCGCCCCCTCGGACTTGCTTGGCCTGAAGGACGGCGGGACCGCGCACATCTGCTTGCGGGTGGTCGGCCTGGGCTGGATCAGTTCCGCGGGCGTGACGACCCACCTCCACCGCAACCTGCTGCGGCGGAGTACCTCTGCCCCTCGCAGGCTGCCGCCCAGCGGGGAGGTCACTCGACGCCGAGGCTGCCTTTCAGCGTGGAGGATCCATGCCGTGCGGCGCGGATGGTCTACATTGACAACCTGGAGGTCGTAGAGATCGTGAGCAAGTCCGCGGCCGCGATGCTGCAGAGACGGTGCCCGAGCTCATCTCCGAGGGCCGCGCCTGCTACGCGGCTGCGGGCCCCCCGGGGTCGCCGGCCGAGGGTATCCATCAAGTGCTGTGAACGACAACCTTGGGGGTGCCCGTCGACTTGGTCGAGGGCGCTCGGCAGCCTCCACGGGCTGCCTGACCGCGATGGCCAGCTTCACGCTGTGGACGCTGCGCTTGAGACGGGCCAGGAGGCGGGCGGTGCGCATCCTGCTGGGCCGCTGAGTTCGAGTTCGCTTCTTCTTGGCGGCCGCTGGCGGCCAGCTGGGCCCTCGCCCAGAAGCGGCCCGCGAGCCCTCGCCCTGGCCTCTGGCGCCGTGATCTATGGCGACGCCTTCTCCGACCGTGGGCGCGCGCTGCCCGAGGGGTGGCAGCGACCAGCGGACGCCGCATGCGAGGAGGTGACTGGCCTCGTGAGTGGCTTCGGCGGGGTCGTCGGCGGGCGCCGGGTTTCCGAGGCCCTCGGACTGGTCCCTGCCGTGCGCCTACCGTTCGGGTTGGCCCCCCGGCGATGCGGATGGCTCGGCGAAGCTACCCCAGCTGGCAGCACCTGGGGGACGTGATGGAGGCGGACCCGGCGGCCATGGCAGCCCTGCTACGCGCCCGTGGCCGCGTGTCGTGCGTGCTGGTGGTGGGTGGCTTCCCGTGCCGGGTCTTCGCGGGTCCGACGTCGCTCGGCAGGGCCTCGACGACCCGCGGGCGGGCCTGCCGACCACATGGTGCGGGTCGAGGATATGCTGCGGCGGCCATGCCGGAGGCGTCGATCGTCTTCGTCGGGGAGAACGTCATGTCGGTGCCCGAGTGCGACGCGACGCGCCCGAACCAGCTCTTCGGCCGCACCCTGCCGGAGATCGTGGCTGGATGTCGGCTGGGTCCGACGTCCGCGGCTCCACTGGGTCTCGTGGGGCTTCCTGCCGTCGTTCGAGGCTGTGCCCGTCGTGGTGCGGGCCAAGACCCAGGACGCGCGGTGCGCCTGCGGGGCGGCGCTGGAGGCGGAGCGGCCGCCGCTCGAGGAGTGGCCCCCAGCCGAGGCTGCGTGTTCAGGTCCCGCTGCGGGGCGAGCTGCTGCCGACCTTCGGGCGCTGGATGCCGTGCTCGCAGCTGCGCCCCAGGCCGGGGGGCATTGAGGAGTGCGGCACTGCGGAGCTGGCGAGCTGGGAGACGGGTGGCTTCGCTTCGCCGCCCTACCAGTTCCGCGGCAAGTGGTGCTTGCACTGGGCGGACGACCGCGTCGAGCCGTCTGACGCCAGGATACGAGAGAAGCTGATGGTCTGCCCGGAGGACCACACTGTGCCGCGCATGATGAGCAGCGAGGCGGAGATCGAGCCCGCCAAGTACGATGCTCTTCAACAGTCCCTCGCGGGCAACTCCTTCCAGTGCGAGGTGGTGGCCGGGATGATCGGCCACTGGGCCTTCGGTGCTGGGCGGCTGGTCCCAGTGCCCTCGCTGGGTGAGCTGCGCGCAGTGCGTGAGCGTGGGCTGGCGGCGAGATGCTGTGGGCCGGCGACGCGCCGTCGCTGCACTGGGGCCGCTCCGAGATCGACGAGGGCCTGCACGCCATACTGGACGCGCTGGCGGTCCCATCTACGTGGGTCGTGTGTCTCGGCAGTGGGCCCTGGCTGCCTCGCAGTGAGGCAACCCCCCTTCTCGGCGATCTCCGTGAGGTCACGGGAGGGCGCTGTTGCCCTGCTCGCTGGTTGGATCCGCATACAACCAGCTCTCCTGCAGAGGTTGGTGTCGCTGCGCGGGGCCCTGCTCATCTGCCACTGTGGGACCGGCCAGGCGTGCCGTACAACATCCTCTTGACAGAGCTTGCGAGGCCTGACGTGGAGGAGTAATGCGAGCTGGACGCGTCCAGACGCATCGTCAGGAGCTCGTCATGGGGTCCCGGAATAACAGTGCGCACATCAGAACCGCTGGGGCCTGGGAGACGCTCAACGAGATCTTCCCGCGGGAAGAGTTCGCCCCAGGCATTGGCCCACCAGGCAGCCACTGTGGGATGCAGCGGGTTACGTCAACGCTGTCAGGTGCCAGGGCGCGCCGATGATGTTTCCCCATGGCGAAGCGGTCAAGGCGCTGCCGCCAGCGCGTCTTCCTGCACCTGCTCGGCAGCATAGTCAACACGGTGTGCTGTCCAAGCACCGCTTCAGCAGTCCTGTGTTCCATGGTGATGCGGACCCTCTCGGCGTGGGAGCTGGCGATCGGCGCGCAGGCGGTCTTCGGCTTCGCGTCGTCGGCTCGGAGCCCCGCGGACGCCCCCCCGCGCGTCTCCGCGATCGGGGATGCGAGTGACCCTGCTGACCGCCGCGCTGCCGGAGCTGGGCTGGAGAGACGGAGAAAACGCCAGGATGAGCGCCTCGACACTGGCGCTCAGCTTTATGTTGACTACCTTGCTGCCAATGGTCTGCCGCTGCCTATGACGTAGAACGTTATTGCGTTTGCCGGCGCGTTTACCCTGCGCACTTGTGGGCCGAAAAGGGTGCACAAATAGTCTCGCCAATGACACCCTCAGCGGCGTGCAGCACGTGCTGAGGTGCGGCGCCGCTATCCTGTGGCTTAGCAGCTGCTGACAGTCTAGAAGACTGGAGATCCCTCAGCGCGCGCCGCCGATGCCTGCCCAGCTCTGCACGGCGTTGGCGGAGTAAGCGCCAGCCGCCGAACGGGTGGCTTTCGCGGCCGTGCTGCTCGTGGCCTTCCACTCTGTCTTCGCACTGGCGAGAATTTGGGG
>CAUYUJ010017780.1:174338-199338 GCA_963575745.1 Prorocentrum cordatum
TCTGTATTACGCTGGACTGGCGCCCCACTCTCTTCAGCATTGGCGCCGCTCCAAACAACGACAGCAGCCCTGATCGAGACCTCCTCAATTTCTATTCAGGGCCAGGTCCTTGCCTCACCGCCGACAGCCCCCATCCCCACCGAGGCAATCCTGTCGTTCGATACTTTCTTGTGCTTTACCCTTCGCTGGGGTTCCACTGGCGGTCTCGCATCGGCGCAGCAAAGCGCGGGCATGTGTTTCCGAGGCGGGGTCTGTTGAAATTTCTCGGAGGAGGTGTTTGCAAGACCTCATTGGGCGGGAGATCTGGGAATGGGAATAACGGACCCTGCTATAGAACCAGAGTTCCCCATTACGTGGATGGTTATCAGGATGGTTGCATGCTTCGTGTGGGAACATCGCGCATGGGGGTAAACTGGTTGTTGTTGCTGCTGTTGTTGTTGCTGCTGTTGTTGTTACTGTTGTTGTTGTTGCTGTTGCTGTTGCTGTTGCTGTTGTTGTTGTCGTTGTTGTTGTTGTTGGTGTTGTTGTTGTTGGTGTTGGTGTTGGTGTTGTTGTTGAACATTATTACTTCTAAAGAATAATTATTGTTGGGACCCCTGGTGCGCGACCCCCCCGCCGCGCCTAGGCCGCAGCCACGTTTTCATCATTTTCGTGAGGAAGTCTCAGGTAAAACGATGTGATCCAGATCCGGTTGTTTTGTTGTAATCCGTTTTCCCTTGCAAAAAACACTATAAAATGACATTTCTTGTTCTAATATAATCAAATTTCAAGAATCCCTTGCAAAAAAATAAGGTAAAGTGGACATTCGCGCGCGCAAGACGAAATCCTTCCAAAACCTTAGTGTTCGTAGCGATTTTAACATAAAAACATCAAAAAACCAATGGTTTTTCAAAAAAAGTGTCAAAATTTCATCCCGCGCGCTCTTGCGGATTTGTAGGAAACCCAACACTTTTTAAACATTTCTGTCAAACGGGCTTTTGCGAGCAACTTTTTTCGAACTTCTGCAACAACGGTTGCGCACCTGCCAGGGCCATCATCCCTGTCAAATAATACCATGCGGGACACATTCGTTTTTTCTTCGCGCGCGCACGCCGTCGTCGTCGGCCGCGGGGCCCTGAATAGTAGCCACGGTCGTCCGCATGCCCCGAAGTGAAGTGTCCGAACGTCCTAGGGCGGGAAGCTGGGTGTGGGTGGTGGCGAAGAGTCGTTTGGAAATTTTGTAGAGCTTGAACCGGCCCCCCCACAAAGTGGGGGTATTGCCCGCCTCCTATGAAAACCCTGGCACTGGTGAGAACGGAGTGTCCCCACGTGCTAGTAATTGTTGTTGAACATTATTTATTCTAAAGAATTATTATTGTTGGGCCCCCTGGTGCGCGCCCCCCCTGCGCCGCCTAGGCCGCAGCTACATTTTCATCATTTTCGTGAGGAAGCCTCAGAAAAGAGGGTGTGTACAGGATCCGGTTGTTTTGTTGTAATCCGCTTTCCCTTGCAAAAAAACAATAGAAAATGACATTTATTGTTCTAATATAATCAAATTTCAAGAATCCCTTGCAAAAAATAAGGTAAAGTGGACATTCGCGCGCGCAAGACGAAATCCTTCCAAAACCTTAGTGTTCGCAGCGATTTTAACATACAAACATCAAAAAAACCAATGGTTTTTCACCAAAAAAATGTCAAAATCTCATCCCGCGCGCTCTTGCGGATTCGTAGGAAACCCAACACTTTTTAAACATTTCTGTCAAACGGGCTTTTGCGAGCAACTTTTTCGAACTTCTGCAACAACGGTTGCGCACCTGCCAGGGACATCATCCCTGTCAAATAATACCATGCGGGACACATTCGTTTTTTCTTCGCGCGCGCACGCCGTCGTCGTCGGCCGCGGGGCCCTGAATAGTAGCCACGGTCGTCCGCCTGCCACGAAGTGAAGTGTCCGAACGTCATAGGGCGGGAAGCTGGGTGTGGGTGGTGGCGAAGAGTCGTGTGGATATTTGGTAGAGCTTGCACTGCCCCCCCACAAAGTGGGGGTATTGGCTGGCGTCGCATGAAAACCCTGGCACTTGTGAGAACACTGAGCGTTCGGGTAAAGTGATTGTTGTTGTTGTTGTTGTTGTTGTTGTTGTTGTTGTTGTTGTTGTTGTTGAACATTATTACTTCTAAAGAATAATTATTGTTGGGGCCCCTGGTGCACGGCCCCCTCGCCGCGCCTAGGCCGCAGCCATGTTTTCATCATTTTCGTGAGGAACTCTCCGGCAAAACGGGTTGGTCCGGATCCGGTTGTGGTTGTTCGATCGGTTTCCCTTGCAAAAATAACAGAGTGACATTTCTTGTTCCTAGACATTAACCCCAAAAGCTTCAAGAATCCCTTGTCAAAAAAATAAGTAAAGTGGACACTCGCAGCGCTGCAGACGAATCCTTCCAAACTTAGTTCCTTCGTAGCGATTTTAAACATAAAAACATCAAAAAAAAACATGGTTTTTCAAAAAAAAAACAAAAACAAAAAAAAAAAAAAAAAAAAAAAAAAAAAAAAAATGTCAAAATTTCATCCCGCGCGCTCTTGCGGATTCGTAGGAAACCCAACACTTTTTTAATCATTTCTGTCAAACGGGCTTTTGCGAGCAACTTTTTCGAACTTCTGCACAACGGTTGCGCACCTGCCAGGGCCATCATCCCTGTCAAATAATACCATGCGGGACACATTCGTTTTTTCTTCGCGCGCGCACGCCGTCGTCGTCGGCCGCGGGGCCCTGAATAGTAGCCACGGTCGTCCGCATGCCACGAAGTGAAAGTGTCCGAACGTCATAGGGCGGGACGCTGGGTGTGGGTGGTGGCGAAGAGTCGTTTGGAAATTTGGTAGAGCTTGAACCGGCCCCCCCACAAAGTGGGGGCATTGCCCGCCTCCTATGAAAACCCTGGCACTGGTGAGAACGGTGTGTCCCCACGTGCTAGTAATTGTTGTTGTTGTTGTTGTTGTTGTTGTTGTTGTTGTTGTTGTTGTTGTTGTTGTTGTTGAACATTATTACTTCTAAAGAATACTTATTGTTGGGGCCCCTGGTGCACGGCCCCCTCGCCGCGCCTAGGCCGCAGCCATGTTTTCATCATTTTCGTGAGGAAGTCTCAGGCAAAACGGGTTGGTCCGGATCCGGTTGTTTTGTTCCCCCCCGCTTTCCCTTGCAAAAAATAAGCTAAAGTGGACATTTCTTGTTCTAACATAACCAAACTTCAAGAATCCCTTGCAAAAATAAGGTAAAGTGGACATTCGCGCGCGCAAGACGAAATCCTTCCAAAACCTTAGTGTTCGCAGCGATTTTAACATAAAAACATCAAAAAACCAATGGTTTTTCAACAAAAAATTGTCAAAATCTCATCCCGCGCGCTCTTGCGGATTCGTAGGAAACCAAACACTTTTTAAACATTTCTGTCAAACGGGCTTTTGCGAGCAACTTTTTCGAACTTCTGCGACAACGGTTGCGCACCTGCCAGGGCCATCATCCCTGTCAAATAATACCATGCGGGACACATTCGTTTTTTCTTCGCGCGCGCACGCCGTCGTCGTCGGCCGCGGGCCCTGAATAGTAGCCACGGTCGTCCGCATGCCACGAAGTGAAGTGTCCGAACGTCATAGGGCGGGAATCTGGGTGTGGGTGGTGGCGAAGAGTCGTTTGGAAATTTGGTAGAGCTTGAACCGGCCCCCCCACAAAGTGGGGGTATTGCCCGCCTCCTATGAAAACCCTGGCACTGGTGAGAACGGTGTGTCCCCACGTGCTAGTAATTGTTGTTGTTGTTGTTATTATTATTTGTGTTGTTGGTTTTGTTGTTGGTATTTATGTTGGTGTTGATGCTGTTGTTGTTGGTGCTGGTGTTGTTGTTGCTAATGTCGTTGTTGTTGTTGTTGTTTTTGTTTGTTGTTGCTGCCCTTGCTGCTGTTGTTGTTGAGCTCTCCTTTCTGAAGAACAATTATTGTTGATCCCCCCCGTCCGGTGCACATTGTTTTTTTCCGACTGAAGTGCCCTTCCCGGGGCTCGCACTCTCTTTTTTATCAGGGAAAGTCTTGAGCGTCAAACTGTGTCGTTGGCCCCCGGTTTACAACAACAACGGCTCCCGCCTGAGACTTCCTCACAATTTAGCCAGAACCCCGGCTCTCGCCCGAGACTTCCTGCGGCGCTCTGGAGTCGCGCTCTCGCTGGAGACTTGCTTGCAATTTTCTGAAGGATTGCGCCCTTGCGTTGGAATCTCTGGCAATTTACTCAAGCGCCGCGCTCCCGAGACCCAGGCACCCAGGAGTCGTGCTCACGCTTAGGACCCTCTCATAGATTACATAGGAATCGGGATCTCGCTGCCCTTCGTGGCCCCGTTGCAGCCCTTCGTGGCCCCCTCACTTTGTTTCGTGGCCCCGTTGCAGCCCTTCGTGGCCCACTCGCTACCCTTGGTGGCCCCGTTGCACCCTTCGTGGCCCCGTTGCAGTCCTCCGTGGCCCCCTCGCTTTGTTTCGTGGCCCCGTTGCAGCCCTTCGTGGCCCACTCGCTACCCTTGGTGGCCCCGTTGCACCCTTCGTGGCCCCGTTGCAGCCCTTCGTGGCCCACTCGCTACTCTTGGTGGCCCCGTTGCACCCTTCGTGGCCCCGTTGCAGTCCTTCGTGGCCCCCTCGCTTTGTTTCGTGGCCCCGTTGCAGCCCTTCGTGGCCCCCTCGCTGCCCTTCGTGGCCCCTGTCGCAAGCCTTCCAAAACGTGCCCGTTTGCAGCCCTTCGTGGCCCCCCCGCTGGCGCTTCGTGGCCCCGTTGCATCCCTTCGTGGCCCCCTCGCTGCCCTTCGTGGCCCCATATATGTATGCCCTTCGTGGCCCCCGCTCGTTCGCGCCCGTGGTAGCCCCTTATGCATCTGTCCTACGTGGCCCAGTTGCTACCCTCAGTGGCCCCATCGTTGCCTTCTGTGGCCCCGCATTATCCAGTTATCTGCCCTTCGTGGCCCCCCCTCGTTCGCGCTCTTCGTGGCCCCATACGCATTCCCTTCGTGTCCCCGCTGTTGCCCTTCGTGGCCTACTTCGTGTCCCTGTGGCCCTGCTGTCGTTCTCTTTCGCTCTCGCTTTCGCTCGTCGTCGTCGTCGTCGTGGTCGGTCCCCTTTCCGTCACTCTTGGGGTCGGGTCGACGGTCCGTGGCCGCCCCGCCAATGAGCGCTGCCGCTGGCCAGGCCGACGGTCCGCGGCCGCCCCGCCGCTTGCCGGGGCCCGGCCTGCACAGAAGAAAGGTATACCCCCAAAAAGGGTTTCGATCGAAGACGAAGAGGGCGGGTATCGAGGGTTTGGGAAATAGGCGTCGTTGGACACTCGAGCAGATAAGGGCGAACAGTCTTAAAATGATTGTTGCTGTTGTTGTTGTTGCTGTTGTTGTTGTTGTTGTTGTTGGTGTTGTTGTTGGTGTTGTTGTTGCTGTCGTTGTTGTTGTTGATGTTGTTATTGCTATTGTTATTGTTGTTGCTGCTGCTGCTGTTGTTGTTGTTGTTGTTGGTGTTGTTGTTGTTGTTGTTGTTGTTGTTGTTGTTGTTGTTGTTGTTTTGTTGTTTTTGTTGTTTGTTGTCGTCGTCCCACCCGCGACCCACCCGCGACCCACCCCGCGACCCACCCGCGAGTCACCCTGTGACCCACCCACGACCCACCCGCGAGCCACCCGCGACCCACCCCGCGACCCACCCGCGACCTACCCCGCGACCCACCCGCAAACTATCCGCGATCCACCCGCGACCCACCCTGCGACCCAACCTCGACCCACCCCGCAACCCACCCTCAAGGGAGGAAAACCCACCCGGACCCGACAATTGACGTTTACTAAACGGCCCTGGGCGTTGACTAAACAGCCCTGCCCTGTTCGATTCACTCCTTGTGTGCGTTTGCTAAACTGCTTCGCTTGCCGGGGTGATTCTTATGGGGTGGATTTCCTGCCTTCTACACCCGCGTTTCAAGGGCGACCAACCCGCGACCCATTTGCGACCCACCCGCGACCGACCCACATTGGTTTAACGGAAAAATTGGCGCCTGCGGCGGGCTCGTTGTATAATTTGTGAAACATTGGCTCCTGCGGCGGGCTTCTACAACTTCTCGCAAACTGCATACGTCCCCACCGCCCCCTCATTCTTATCCACATCTGTGGGGTGCTACGTATTTCTATTTCTTACCGCAGCAGCCGCTGTGACGCTGGCAAGGCTGTCCGCACCTTGGCAGGCGCCGTGGCCAAAATTCACCCAAGTCGATGTAGCGGCATGCGGGCGCGTCAATCAAGTCATCCCTCCCTCCATACCTTGGCTCTGCCGCTGCGATCTTCCTCTCGCAGTTGCGTCTTTCCACGTGATCCTTTGCTGTGGCCCTCTTGCTGCCCTTCGCCCTCGAGGTGAGTGCTTGGCTGCGCTCTCTCCTGGAGGCCCCAGACGTCGTCATCTGGGACTTCGTTGTGAACGACCGCATGGACGGCTCCTGGGCGGCAGTGGAAATCAAGCAGTGGCGAAGCGTCCGGGCGTGCCTATAGGCCTACCAGACAATGTTCTAAGATCTGTTTGTGGGTTCCACGGGATGTTCTTGGAACATTTCTGGCTGGGACGGTCTTGTCTTAACACGTCGGGAACATGTTCTAAGGACACTGTATGTGTTCTTCGGACATTCCTGGGTTCTAAGAACATCTCGCGGTAGGCCTGCAAACATGCCGGGACGGTCGGTCCTTGCGCAAGGAAGTGCGCCCGCACCGAAGCCAGCCGGGATGCGGGACGCATCTTGCTCGAATGTCGTGCCGGGGGGGGCCTGCGCCGACCCTCCCCCGAGCCTGGCTCCAGACTTGCTGGGACCGTTGCTGGTGCCCCGGGTTCCCCAGACCCCCGACGCCACCTCTTTGAAGTGCCCGTTTTCCACCACCACCACCATAAGTTGGGGGAGGAGGAGGAGGACGACGAAGAGGAGGAGGAGGAGGAGGAGGAAGTGGAGGAGGAGGAGGAGGAGGAGGGGGAGGAGGAGGAAGACCCCCTCCCCCTCCAACTTTATGGTGGTGGTGGTGGAAAAAAGGCCCATCACTTTTCTCATAATGTGGACCCCAAGGGGTCCGACCCATTCCCCGGGAGCTGCGCTTCCTCCCGAGGTCCCTGCTGCTGGACGGTGCCATGCAGGGCAGGGGCCCCCAGAGGCAGAGAAGGGCAAAGACTGGACTTGAACCCAGGACCTCGAAACCCTTGCCCCCCGTCCTGCTCGCCAGAGCCAGTGCTGGGCCCCACTGGGCCACCTCAGACCCCGAGAACAAACGAAAACATCAGAACCCCCCTCGTGTATTTAATCCTCGCCGCCCAGTGCACCTCGTGGTCTAGCATGAGCGTTGTCCTAGCTTCCGCAAGAGCACCCGCCCAAGTCCCAGACCCCCGACGTCATTAGTTTCGTTTGTTCCATGACGCGACCCCCCCCAGAGGTCGGACCCACTCCCCGGGACCAGCTTCTCATCCTGAGTCGTTCTCTGACGGCCCCGAGGCCCGGGAAGGGCCCCCGGAGTCTGAACATAGCGAAAAAAACACCTCCCGCCGTGATTTTGTCATGACCCGAGGGGTCTGGGTCACCGTCGTTTTGTTGTTTTTTTGTTTTTTCTCACACTGCTCCAGGGGACCGAGTCCATGCTCCTCTCGGATCCGCCTGGCCCTCCGGCCTTCCTCCTCCTCCTACTCCTCCTATCCTTTGTCCACCTCTTGCTCCTCCTCCCCCTCATCGTTACCCTCCCCCTCCTCCCCCTCTCCTCCTCCTCCCCTCCTCCTCCTCCCCACTCCCTCCTCCTCCGCTCCTCCTCCTCTTCCTCCTCCTCCTCTCCTCCTCCTCCTCCTCCTTCCTCCTCCCCCTCCCCCTCCTCCTCCTCCTCCTCCTCCTTTCTCCTCCTCTCCTCCTCCTGCCGCTCCTCCTCCCCTTCTGCCTCCTCGTCCTCTCCTCCACCTTTCTGCTCCTCCCTCCTCGGTCTGGATTCCGATACCTACCTCCTCCTCCACCTCCTCCTCCTCCTACCTCCTCCTCCTCGTCCTCCTCCTCCTCCTCCTCCTCCTCTCCTCCTCCTCCCTCCTGCCCCCTCCTCCCCTCCTCCTCCTCCTCCTCCTCCTCATTCTCCTCCTCCTTCTCCTCCTCCTCCTCCTCCTCCTCGTTCTCCTCCTACCCCTCGTCCTCTTCCTCCTCCTCCTCCTCCACAATTGCTCAATATGATTACTACTCTCCCTCTTCCCCTGATGACGGTTTGAAAGTAGTAGCTCCCCCGCGCACTTTTTTTACACACAGGATTCCCCAGAGTTGGGTGTTCGCCTGCATTTGTTTCCAGAATGCTGCTCTCGCTGAGGCGCCGGCCTCATTTTCGGGCCCCGCTCGTTCCGAATCGTGCTCCCGCTGCAGCGCTGGCCTCATTTCCGTGCTTCCGCTCGTTCCGACTCGTGCTCCCGCTGCAGCGCTGGCGTCATTTCCCGTGCCATGCCACGGCATGCAATGCAATGCTAGGTTGATGCTACGCTTTGCGGTGCTCTTCTACGACATGCCGTGCCGTGCTCTACAATGCATCGCGTACCCTTTCGGGATCATTGCCCTGTTCGACGTCCGACTGCGCGAGTAGAGAGGGGATCTACGCCATGGTAAGGGATGGGAGGGAGGGGTAGGATGTCAGATATGACGCGAGCGCACCTAGCTTGTCCTCCTCCCCCTCCTCCTCCTCCTCCCCCTCCCTCCCTCCCTCCCTCACTCCACCCTCCCTCCAACCCTCCCTCCCTCCCTCCCTCCCTCCCTTCCTCCCCTCCCTCCCTGACTCCCGCCTTCCCTCCCTCCCTCCCTCCCTCCCTCTCCTCCTCCTCTTCCTCCTCCTCCTCCTCCTCGTCTTCCTCCTCCTCTCCAGATAGGAAGGCGGATAACATAGTAGGATTGGGCCCAAGCCCTCCCAGATGGTAACAGAACACAGCACAAGCACATCGATTCTTGAAGTAGGATCAAGTTCTGGGATCTGGGAATCCCAAAATACCTACTCTCAACGACCGACGTGTGCTCTGGAATAGCATGTCAAAATGTAGAGACCAAACACACATACCCTTAAGGTTGCGCCTGAGAAGCAGATAAGGCCGCGGAGCGGGTGGGGAGTGGGGGGGGGGCAGGGCAAAACACCGCTCGGAGCAGGGCGACTTGAGACTCGGGGATCAGCTGACCCGGGTCAATCCAGACCCGGGTCAGTCGGGCTCCGGAGGATCCTGCAAGATCCCGCAGGATCCTGCGGGATCCTGCAAGCGGGACCCTGCACCGAAACCCGGTCAGTGCACCCCTTGCTCTGCAGGATCCTGCAAGATCTGGCGCTCTGACTGACCCCCTTTTGCATCGTCCCCCGTCTCTTGAGCCCCAGAGGAGGAGGAGGAGGAGGAGGAGGAGGAGGAGGAGGAGGAGGGGGAGGAGGAGGAAGAGGAGGTGGATGATGATGATGATGATGATGATGATGATGATGATGATGATGATGATGATGATGATGATGATGATGATGATGGATGATTGATGCTGATGCTGATGCTGATGAATATGATGATGTGATGATGATGATGATGAAATGCTGGTGCTGATGCTGATGCTGATGTGCTGATGCTGATGCTGATGCTGATGATGATGATGATGATGATGATGATGATTGCTGATGATGATGATGATGATGATGGTGATGGTTGATGGTGATGGTGATGGTGATGGTGATGGTGATGGGGATGGGGATGATGATACTGATGATGACGACGACGATGAGGAGACGGATGAGGAGGAGGGGGAGGCGGAGGAGGAAGAGACCACGGCAGCGCAAGATCCGGGACCAAGGCTCCCTCCTGGGGTCCAAGGGCCACCCAGCTCTGTCCGAGCTGCGCCCTGCCGTGGCCACGACGGGACGCCCCACGTCCGGGAGGCCAGCTGTACGATGCTGCCATTGCCTCGGCTCGCTTGCCTCCGATCGGCGCCGAACCCCGGGGGGGGGGGGACGCGAGAAGGGGCGGGCCTTCTCGGCTGGGCGCGACCTCGTGGGGGGCGACAAGAACGGAGGGGGAGGGGCGGGGCCCTTTCCCGGGGCCCAGGGGCCTCCTCTGGGGCCCTGACGGGCCCCGTTGGGGCGCATTCGTGGGGGGCGATCTGGTGTGGTGGGGGTGGGAAGGTGCCCTGCCTCCGGCGCCCTGGCAGGCCCCTTCTTCGGGGGCCCGAGGGGAGCCGTGCTCTGCAGCCCGTTGGCTGCTCGCTCTGGGGGCCTTCCTGGGATCCCTCGCTCCACTCGTGCGTGGAGGCTGAGCCGAACATCCGTCGACTTGAGCCGACCTCGAGTCGAACCTGAGTCGAACCGGAGCCGAACTTGAGTCGAACTTGAGCGAACCGGGGTCGAGCCAGGAGTCGAACAGATCCGCTAGGTGGGCCCGAGGAAGGTCCCCCAAACGAGCATCTCAAGCCCCCGCTGCAGAGAAGGGGGCCTTCAGGGCCCCGGGGGAGAGGCAGGCGGGGCATCGGCGGCTCCAGAGGGGGGGGGAATTGCAAGGAGTGCGGCTCGCAGCGCGCGCCCTGGGGGGCGGGCGACGAGGAGGAGGAGGAGGAGGAGGAGCGCGAGGACCTGGACGGAGCTCTCCCCCGCGCCCCCCGACGAGGCCCGACGAGGGCGGCGCGGTGCCCCCCAGAGGCCCCGACGGCGCAGAGCGCAGGCCGCACCACGGCGTGGCCGCACCCCCTGCGGCCGTCGATTTGGACGCCCGAAATGGGCACGGAAAAATAGGTACAATGCCCAACACCGCCCAGGCCGTCGGCGTCGCCGTCGAGAGTCCGTGGCTGTCGTCGGACGAGGAGGGGGAGGGTAGGTCTCTCTCGCAGGGGAGGGGGAGGAGGAGGAGGAGGAGGAGGAGGAGGAGGAGGAGGAGGACGGAAATAATGGGTACAATGCCCAACAACACATGTTGTCCCAAACCAACAGCCGCCGCTGTTGGGCAGGCGGCCTTCTGTCTCGAGTGGACACAGGCCGCGGCGGCGTGGACAGCGAGTCCTGTTCAAAATGAGCAGGAACTGCTGTTGGGCATTCTACCCATTCTTTCCGTACACATTTGGGGCGTCCAGAGTCGAGGGGCGGAGGGGGGGGGGCGGCCAGGCCGGCGACGAGGGGGCGGGCCTTCTCGGTGGGCTCGGTCCCCCGGTGCCTCCCCGAGAGGTGCGCGGGGCCTTCCCCGAGGATGTAGCAGAAACCACTTCTCGGGAGCCCCGCCGCCCCCTGGGAAGAGTCCTGCGTCTTTTCCCCCCCTCGCTCGCCGCCGAGAGCCACCATCGTCTCGACTCGCCTTCCGCCGCAGCGCGCGCGGCGCCTGACGTCCTCGACAGCAGCATGTAGCCATTGCTCTGGTCAAGGATGGCGTAGGTGCCGTTGTTGTGCGGGTCGTTCCTGCCGCCCGGGGGGCGAGGCTTCCCGATCAGAGGCCCCAGGGGCAGGTGGGAGTGTAAAACGTCACGGCCTTCACTGATGTTTGGAGATGTTTGCTCTCGCCATCGTTATGGTAATTTCTGTCGCGTCTGTCGCCGTCGTGCTTCTCTTTACGTGTGTGTTGACGTCGTGGTCGTTCCCGTCAAGTTCGTCCTCGTCGCCAACGTTTTCGCAATCGAACTCGTAATGTTTTCGCCGTCGCGCTCGTGTCCGTCGTAGTCGTGGCTCTGGGGTGCCCCTGGGGGGCTAATAGAGAGGAGCCCCCGGAGGGAGAAGGAGCAGCAAGGAGGGAGAAGGAGCAGCAAGGAGGGGGAGACTGTAAGGTACCCAGAGATCCGACGTCGTGACTTTTTCCATACGGAGCCCCCGAAGTCTCGACCCCTTCCCAAGGCCCGTTTTACATCCCGAATCGTTTTTTTGGTTGACGGTGCCGGAGCCCGGCGAGGGCCGTTGGAGGCCGAAAATTGCTAAAATGACAGCGTCTTGATCTGTTCAATACGTTTCATCGGAACACCAGCAGGACACCATCGGGACGCCACAGGGCCACTGCTGGCCAATACTGGGACCAGAAACGTTTGGTTCGGCTTCGCCCAGGTAACGGCGTGTTCCATCCTCTCGCCCGCCCACGCAGCTTCGCCTCGCCCGCACGCGCGACACAAACGTGCATCCGAAACCAATGTCCCAGTGAGGGGGTCTCCGTTTCACTGCGATGTCACCCCCCAAACCTCCTATATATAATATATATATATATATATATATATTATATATATTATATATGGTTACCCCCCCCGCAGGGGTCTACCTTATTATGCCTCTTCACTGTTCGTCTCCTCCTCCTCCTCCTCCTCCCTCCTCCTCCTCCTCCTCCTCCTCCTCCTCCTCCTCCTCCTCCTCCTCCTCCTCTTCCTCCTCCTCCTCCTCCTCCTCCTCCTCCTCCTCTTCACTGTTCGTCTCCTCGGTTCCCGCCTGAGAGGTCCCCAAAAAACGCGAAGAGGAAGAGGCTCCCGCCTCAGAGGTCCCAAAAAAACGCGAAGAGGAAGAGGCTCCCGCTTGAGAGGTCCCAAAAAACGCGAAGAGGAAGATGCTCCCGCCTGAGAGGTCCCAAAACAACGCGAAGAGGAAGAGGCTCCCGCCTGAGAGGTCCCCAAAAAACGCGAGGATGAAGAGGCTCCCGCCTGAGAGGTCCCCAACAAACGCGAGGAGGAAGAGGATCTCGCCTGAGAGGTCCCCAAAAACGGAATCAAATGGAGGCTCCCGCCTGAGAGGCCCCAAAGAACCCCCAAAAAACCCAAGAGGAAGGCCTCTCATCCCTGCAACTGTCCCAAAAAACAGAAAACAACCAAAGCTTCAAAGGAATATGCCGCCCTTGCCAACAAGGCTGGAGCAGCGGTGGTGGTTTTCCTCTGGATCTTTGTTTTTTGTTTTTTTGAGACATTTGCAGGGATGAGAGGCCTTCCTCTTGGGTTTCTTTGGGTTTCTTTGGGGCCTCTCAGGCGGGAGCCTCCATTTGACTCCGTGTTTTTGGGACCTCTCAGGCGAGATCCTCTTCCTCCTCGCGTTTGTTGGGGACCTCTGGGTCGTGCTTCTGCACGCATCCACTGGGGCGCACTCGTGCGCTTCCTCTGGGTCGTGCTTCTGCACGCATCCACTGGGACCCACTCGTGCGTTTCCTCTGGGTCGTGCTTCTGCACGCATCCACTGGGACGCACTCGTGCGTTTCCTCTGGGTCGTGCTTCTGCACGGAGCCACTGGGACGCACTCGTGCGCTTCCTCTGGGTCGTTTTTCTGCACGTATCCACTGGGACGCACTCGTGCGTTTCCTCTGGGTCGTGCTTCTGCACGTATCCACTGGGACGCACTCGTGCGCTTCCTCTGGGTCGTGCTTCTGCACGCATCCACTGGGACGCACTTGTGCGCTTCCTCTGGGTCGTGCTCCCGCACGTATCCACTGGGGCGCACTCGTGCGCTTCCTCTGGGTCGTGCTTCTGCACGCATCCACTGGGACGCACTCGTGCGCTTCCTTTTGGGTCGTGTTTCGACACGCATCCACTGGTACGACTTGGTTTGCTGTCCTCGTCGTCTCCTCCGCCCCCTCGTTCATTCTCTTCCATTTCCCTTTCATTTCTTTTCCCTGTCTTCTGCTCCTTCCAAGAGGGGAACAGCGAGCAGCAGGAGGAGAGCAGCAGCGAGGAAGGATGGTGGTGGAGGATGATGGTGGTGGTGATGGGGACGGTGATTATGATTATGATTATGATGATGATGGTAATAATGATGATCATGATGATGATTGTTATGATTATGGAGAGGAGGAGCGAGGAGCAGGAGGAATAAGGAGCGAGGACCGAGGATACATTAGGAAGTCATTCTAGCACGCTTACTCCGAGCAGACCTGGTGGCGGATTCTGCATTGTCGCTTTGTCCACCGCACTTGTTTTCCCGTGGCAATCTCAAGGTGCAGAAACAGTTCGCGGTGAGACTAGTTTCGCCCCGCCGCTGCTGTCGGGGGACGTTCGGGCATCGTCCCCAAAAAGGGCAAGGCTCGGATGGTGCTCAAGCGTCCCTCTGCTACCAAGACCAAGGACTGGAAGAACGTGCCGTACGTCAGGGAGAAAAACGCGACGCCTGGCAGGGGCTTGCGCCGCGAGCAGGCAAAGTGGAAGCGCACAGTCCCAGAGCTCTTGGCGGCGTCTGACGCGGAGATCATGAACATCTTGCTGGAGGACAAGCTACTCGTTGATTGGACTGGGGCGACTTGTCCTTTCTGCGGGCGCGGCAAGCTCGGGGAGTTGGCAGCTCGCCCGCACAAGGGCGATCGCTTCTTGCATCGGTGCAGCGCGAAGGGCTGCCAGAAGCACGTGTCTCCTGCCCACACGAACCCAATCTTCAGCGAGCACTCGACGTCCGAGAGCTTGCAGAAGCAGGCCGTGGTCATACTGGCGAAGCTCACGGGGACTTCCCACGCAAACACCCACATCATGTTCGACGTCAACCACAAAGCGGTGGAGCGGATTTGGAGCAACGTTGAGCAGGCCCGGAGGATGTACGTGGAGGACGTGGAGCCGACCCTCGAATACAGTGGGCCGAAGGTATGGGCAGACGTGGAGGCTGACGACGCGACCTTCGACAAGTTGGACTTGACCGACGGGCCCGAGCCTCTGGGAGACCCAACTCACCCCGTCATGTGGGAGCAGTGGTTGGGCATTGTGCAAGGCGGCAGGCCGCGCACGCTGACACTTACGAGATTGTGCCCCGAGATGGCGAAGAAGCGGGCGCCTGGCCCTGGGGCCGCGCGCAAGGTAGAGCGGAAACCCCTTGCGGAGCGCTGGCTGAAAGACCGCGATGTTGTCTTTCACACTGACTCGGCGCGTTCCTACAAACTACGTGTGCCCGGAGTCATTCACGACTTCGTTGTTCACCGGAAAAAGTACAAAAACGTCGGCGGCAAGAAGGTGCTCATTCCCCCCAGGTACGTCGAGCTGAAGACGCACGTACTCCCGTCGGGCAAGCACCTCAAGGTCAAGAGCGGCATCCAGATCATTGACCGTGCGTGGAGCTTCATGAAGGACCGCGTGCACAGGAGCGCCAATGCCAAGGCAGGAACCAAGCTGCTCGCCACCAAGATCCGCTCGGCCCAGTACGACTACTGGCACAAAGACGACGACATGTGGGCCAAGACGGGGGAGATGGTGCAGCACATCATGCGCGACGTGCTGACGGCGTGATCGGCCCGCGGCGGACGTTTTGGCGTCGACGTAGGCAGTGCGCCCGCACTGCTCGGGGAGTTCTATTGGCACAATGACGCGACATTCGAGTTACTTCGGTGCGCATGGCGCAACAAATTATGCGCAACGTACAGTATGCGTGATCGGCCGCGGCAGCCGTATGGGCGTAGACTTAGGTAGTGCGTCTGCACTACGTCGGGGTTCTGCCATGGGTACTCTTCATTGCGTGCTTCTGCACCTAGAGGTTTGTAGTTCAAAAAGAATGCCCGCGGGTCCTGAAACCCAAACGCATCGCACTGCCAACGGGTCCAATCATCTCACCGCCACCGCGCCATCGGAAATTCTAGCATACACTGTCAGCACAATGACAGGAACACAACATCACATCATCGCTTCGCTTGGACGCCGACATATTGAACGGTAGACCCCTGCGGGGGGGGGTAGCATATATATATGTATATATATGTATATATGTATATATTGAGAGAGGGTGAGAAAACGAGAGAGAGAGGGAGAGAGAGAAAGAGAAACAACAAAACAAATATACATGTATATATATATAGAGAGAGAGAACCAGACAACTTAGGTAAATAAATATTAAGAAAGAGAGAGAGAGAGAGAGAAAGAGAGAGAGAGAGAGAAAAAGAGAGACAGAGGAAGTAGAGAGAGAGAGAGAGAACCAAAAAAAAAAAAGGAACACAAAATTCCCCAATCCGTGCTTGCACTGAAGAAGTCCTAATGAAGATTGAACAATTTGGCCACAATTCCGGACCGATTTCGGTGGGCGGCCGGGTTCCCAGGATCCCGGTTCCAAGTTTCTGGGGTCTCGGTTCCGGGCCGATTTCGGTGGGCGGCGGGGTTGCTAGGTTCCCAGGTTCCTGGTCAATCTTCTCATCGATCGGTCTCACCATCGATCTCATTACCCACTTCTCAATCGATCCCACTATCGATCTCACAATCGATCTCACTATGGATCGCACAGTCGATCTCACTATCGATCTCACGAGCGATCTCACGATCGATCTCACGATCGATCTCATTGAATCGACTTCACTATTGGTCTCACGATCAACCTTACAATCGTCCTCATTATCGATACCATCATCGATCTCACAATCGATCTGAATACCCATATGACTAATGTTCAAACCATCCACTGATTGGGGGTTATTTCTGGTGCAATTCTGAATACTACTCAACGCGAGGACACACAACCATTTCTTGTGTCGGCAGATGGCTGTGATCGGTTATCCTGCAGCATGAAGCAGCGACCAACAACGACTAGCGCCAACAACAACGACAGCTGCAACTGCCTGCACCAGAAAACAAATAAACGCACCCAGCCCCCTCCCGCGCGAAGCGAAGCTTTGTGTGAACGCTCCATACACAAGAACACACCGCCAAATATGCAAGATCTGCGCTGCCCTCATCTCCGCTGTGCCTCCCAGGACACCCAAGACAGTGGCGATGATTGCGCACTTCGCAGCCCCCGAGGGAGCCGCGAGGTCTCGAATGGATCTGCACTGCCCTCATCTCCGCCGTGCCTGCGAGGAGTCCACGCAAGTGATGGCAATTGCAACTTTCGCAGCCCCCAAGAGAGCCGCGAGGTCTCCAATGGGTCTGCGCTGCCCTCGCCTCCACCGTGGCCCCCAGGAGCCCACGAAACTGGCGACACATGAGCAGTTCGCAGCCCCCGAGAGAGCCGCGAGGGCTCAAATGGATCTGACCTGCCCTCACCTTCGCCGTGCCTCCCTGGAGCCCACGAAACGTAGTGACGATTTCTGCTTTCGCGCCCCAAGGGAGCCGCGAGGTCTCAAATGCATTTGCGCTGCCCTCACCTTCGCCGTGCCTCCCAGGATCCCACGAAAAAAACGACACGCGTGCAGCTCGCAGCACCCAGGGGAACCGCGAGGTATCGGCTTGGTCCGCGTGGCCCTCCGCCCCGCGGGATCTCCCATGAGCCCGCGAACGTGGCGACAGATGTGCAGTTCGCATCCACACGAGGAGCCGACGGTCTCAAATTGGCGCGCGTGGCCCACGACCCCGCTGGTTCTTCCACGAGCCCGCGACAGCAGCGACAATTGCGAAGCTACCCAGAGAGCCACGAGGTCTCAACTGGGTGAGCGTGGCCCCCGACTCCGCTGGACCTTCCAGGAACCCGCGAACCTGGCGACGGACGCGCAGCTCGCAGTCACCCAGGGAGCGGCGAAATCCGCCGATCCGGCGTGTGAGTTTCTGAGAGCGTGGGCTTGAGCTCGCTCAAGCTTCGCTCTGCAGGGGAGGGGGTCGGGGGGCGCAAACGACGAAAAAATTGACACGTGAGGGGGGGGGAGGAGAGAGGGGGGGGGCTCGCTCAAGCTTCGCTCTGCAAGGGGGGGGACGCCAACGACGAAAGAATTGACACGCGAGGGGGGGACAGGAGAGAGAGGGGGGCGGGGAGGGGGGGGGGGGGGGGGGGGGGGGGGGCAGAAAAGAGGGGGGGAAAGGAGAGAGGGAGGGGCGGGGAGAGGGGGGGGGGGCAGAAGAGAGAGGGGGGGGGACAGGAGAGATGGAGCGGGGGTGACGGGGAAAGGAGAGGGGGGGGGGACAGGAGAGAGAAGGGGGGGACAGGGCAGAGGGGGGGAGGGGGGGGAAAGGAGAGAGGGGGGAGGACAGGAGAGAGAACATTTGTTTTTTCCCGGTATGCGACTGCACAGGCAAGCTTCCGTATAGATTGACAGGCCGGCGGGAGAAACAAACAAGGCAAAAGGACCCACCCACAAGCGCTGCTGCTACGAGCGGCGCCGCGAGTGCCAGTCTCAAGATCAACGCGAATATTCGCACTGTAAAGCAGAAGCTACAAGCATAAAGCGCACTGCAGTAGAGCCCCCTGCAGCGCGCAGCCGCGAAGCCACGCGGACGGCAGGGAAAATAGCCACGGCATCAGGCAGAGCTCGCTCGGAAATGTCTAGCTCACCGTCCGCAACCGCGGAGGCACTCGAAATCGAATTGCGCCGAAATCATCGCAACCTCATCGGCCTCGACCCCAGGAAGCAGCCCCAAAAGACAGGCTGCCTCAACCGAGGGAGGCCCACAAGGTGAAGTGGGAGGCACCGAACCAAGACCGCCATCGACGTCAATCGCACCAATGCAAGCGATCGCAACCTGGGGCGCCTCAACCGAAGGAGGCTCCTCCGCAACACGATCAACATCCCTGCTAAGTGACTGGCTGAAGGTCGGCATGGCAGTGCGAAGACCTCGCCACTCCATAATGTACCGTCGTGGCGAGCCTCGGCAACTTGAGGCCCAGCCCAACATCCAACACCGCGATCAAGGCGATCCTCAAAAGGAGGCTCAGCCGTGCAAACATGATGTTGTGATTCCTCAACAACTGGGATGCTCATATATCAGCAATGCCGACGTTGTGATGCACATACCCACTCACCGTTGATAATGAAAGGGGTGCCTCAACCGAAAGAGGCAGGCCCTGAAACACTTCCTCCACAGGTGTGCCATGGCAGTGCAAAGTCGCAACTGTAGTGACATCCTCGAGAGCCTGAGAAGGAGTCAAAAAGGCGAGCCTTACCCAAGGAAGGCTCAGCCCCAAGAGGGAAATGTGGACACGCTGAGCGAGCCCCTCCACAAGGCTCAGCCAAAACCGCATGATCCACCAAAACTGCATTATCATGGCGTTCGCCAGATGTGGTCTCAACCACGCCATCTGGAGAAATTGCCACGGAAAGGCCTATTGTGTTCTTTTTGGCCCGTCGCCTACGCCGAGAGCGATCTCCGATGAAGTACTCCTGCACCGTCACCTCCTCCGCCTCGGCGGCGTGCGAACCAGCCTGGCAGGCATCGGCGGGGGCGGCACGTTCGCCATCCGTGGCCTTGCCTTCGGAAGTGGCGGAGGCGGCGGCGGTGGAAGCAGTGTAACCACACCCTGAGCCGACACGGCTTGAGCCAAAATGGCTACGGGGGACAGGAGAGAGTGGGGGGGGGGAGGGGGAAAGGAGAGGGGGGGACAGGAGAGACGGGGGGGACAAGAGAGAGGGGGGGAGGGGGGGTCAGGAGAGAGGGGGGGGAGAGAGGGGGGGGGACAGGAGAGAGGGGGGGGGGAACAGGAGAGAGGGGGGGGAGGGAAAGGAGAGAGGGGGGGGCAGGAGAGAGAAGGGGTACAGGAGAGAGGAGGGGAGGTGGGGAGGGGGGCCGAGATCATCACCATCTCTATCACCATCACCATCACCATCACCATCATCACATCACCATCATCATCATCATCATCATCATCATCATCATCATCATCATCACCATCACCATCACCATCGCCATCGCCATCAGCATCAGCATCAGCATCAGCATCAGCATCAGCATCATCAGCATCAGCATCAGCATCAGCATCACCATCACCACCATCACCATCACCATCACCACCACCACCACCACCACCACCACCATCACCATCACCATCACCATCACCATCACCATCACCATCACCATCACCATCACCATCACCATCACCATCACCATCACCATCATCATCATCATCATCATCATCATCATCATCATCATCATCATCATCATCCGGAGCGTCCCGGATCGGCGGCACTGGCTGGAGGCCACTACAATATCACATGAGTGCGCGTGACCCCGATTCTGCTGGATCTCCCAGGAGCCCGCGAACGTGGCGACAGATGTGCAGTTCGCATTCACCCAGTGAGCCGCGAGGTCCCAATGGCTCCGCGTGGCCCCCAACTCCGGTGGACCTCCCAAGAGCCCGCGAACGTGGCAACGGTCGCGCAACTTGCAGCCGCCCAAGGAGCCGCGAGGTCTCAAATGGGTCCGCGTGGCCGCCGACTCCGCAAGACCTCCCAGGAGCTCGCGAACGTGGCAACGGTCGCGCAATTCGCAGCCACCCAAGGAGCCACGAGGTCTCAAATGGGTGCGTGTGGCCGCCGACTCCGCTGGACCTCCCAGGAGCCCGCGAAAGTGGCAGTCACCCAGGGAGAAGCGAGGGTCCAGCGGAGTCGGGGGCCACGCACATTATGTTCGTGGCCCCCGACTCCGCTGGACCTCCCAGGAGCCCGCGAACGTGGCAACGGTCGCGCAATTCGCAGCCACCCAAGGAGCCACGAGGTCTCAAATGGGTGCGCGTGGCCGCCGACCCCGCCGGACCTCCCAGGAGCCCGCGAAGCTGGCGACGGCTGCGCCGCTCGCAGCCACCCGTGGAGCAGGGCAGGAGGCGGCAGGAGGAGGGGGGGGAGGAGTCACGACCGCGGTGCTCTGTCCACAGCGAGAACCCACCACCGGAGGGTTGGGAATTATGGCGCACCACCACGAGGGATCCCTCCAGAGCGCGCGCAGATCGGGGAAGCACATGTGAAGATCCGCCCTCGTCACTGACAGCCTCTCGGTGCACCTCCACCATGACGGGCTGCAGCGTGAAGCTGAAGATCCACGCACACATGCAAAGCACGAAGACTTCCCTTCAGCATGCTCTCTGATTACTCTGCTTGCAAATGAAGAATGCGTCACCAAACGGTGTTCTGGCCGTCGACGCGGGACTTGATTTCGTCCACGACATCCTCGCAACCTGCAAGTCACATTAGAACCACAGCCGTGCAACTGCCAATTGCGAGGTGCGCGCTGTGCTTGCGACAATTCGAAATCTCACCGCAATCGTGCAACGAGTCCAGACTCGAACTACTCTATACGGACGATGTGGGCCTTCATGCCGCAATTATTACGAATCGTTAAAAGCACAAACCCCACGGGAGGAACATCAGACTTAGGCGAATGGAAAGATCTGTCGAAATCGCTACCAGGCAATATGTGCTGCACGCACAGCACAAAGCAACACTGCCAGCAATCGCGCCTCACAGGTGGCACTGAAAGCGCGCCAACCAAGGAGAACCACCGCCTGCTCCATCGTACGGACGCAGCCGTGTCCCGGGCGCGTGCTGCTGCGAATGGGCGAGAAACGCCCCCAATCCTCGATCCTCTATACCTAGAGATCGGACGTCATGATTTTTTCAATACGGGGTCCATGGAAGTCTCGACCCATTCCCCAGGACGGGTTTTTTATCCTGAGTCGTGTTGACGGTCCCGGGGCCCGGCGACGGCCCCTAGAGGCTGAAAATTGCGTCAAACCTCCGTCTTGATCTTTTCAATACGTTAGATCTCAATCCTCGATCCTCGACCCCCCTCGACTCGTCCTCGATCCTCGACCTCGACCCTGCCCTGCCCCTGCCCTGCCCCTGCCCCTCGATCCTCGACGCTCGATCCTCGACACCCCCCGATCCTCGACACTCGATCCTCGATCCTCGACCCTCGATCCTCGACCCTCGATCCTCGACCCTCGATCCTCGACCCCCTCGATTTTGGTACTCGGCCCGGCCCCTCGATCCTCGACCCCCCTCGACTCCTCCTCGATCCTCCCCGACCTCTCGATTCTCCCCCTTACGACCCAGGGCTGAACCTAAACGGTGTTTTTCGTTCTCGTTTTGTGTTCGTTTTCCCCCGCTCTTGTCTTCAGAGACCCCGGGGACGCCCTGGTTGGGGGGTTCCAAAACAGAGTGGTTGCAGACACGGCGGCGCCCTCGAACTCCGCAAAGACCTCTTCCAAAGAAGGCGGGGAGGGGTGGCCGCTGAGAAGTCTGCTCAGGAGCCTCCAGGCCCTTCGAAGGAGGCCCCTGCCATCCCAAGAAGGCGGGGAGGGGTGGCCTCTGAGAAGCCAGGGGGCCTCCTTAGAAGCCCTCTCGGCCTTCTTAGAAGCTCCGGAACACTGCGAGACTCCATGGCCCCGCCCGGCCACGCCATCCACGCACACGGTCCTCGCCCACCTCCCACACTGAAGGGGACCCAGGGCACACAAATAAATACACACACACATAAAAATATCCCCCATATGTTCCCATATTTTCTCGGTGTTTGTCTTCCCCCCCACTTCCCATATTTCCCACTATTTTCCTGGGAATCGACGATTCATTGTGTCTGTGTGTTTCTTCCCCTCCTCCCACACGCCCCCTCGGGGGGCGGCCAGAGAGGGGAGGGCGTCCGAGAGAAGGGGGGGCGCAGATCGTGCCCCCTGTCTCGGCACGCGCGCGGCCCAGGGGGGGGGGGGGCGGGGACGCATTTGCTCTCCGATGCGGCAGGACATCGGGGGAGATATCATGGCCCCCACCATGATGTCCAAAACAATGGGCAAAATAAGTATTTGCAAGTTTGTGACTCGTGTGTGTGTATGTTTGGCGCACCACCCTCGCGTTTGGCGGGCTGCTCTTGACTGCATGTGGGACGCTTTTGGCGCACCACCCAACTTTTTATGTGCTCTTTTGCCTACGCGTCCTCAGGATACACGGCCCAATGACTGACTGACCATGATGTCCACCCGCCCCCAGTCCTCACACACCTTTCCAGAGGCCTCCCAAATGGGGTCGAAGTACATGGGGTCGGAGGATCGCGCCGCACCGCTGATACATCGGCGATGTCGGCGATGCACCGGCGATGCATCGTCGACGTCGGCGATGCACCGGGGACGTCGACGTGAAGCAGATCGGGCTCCACATTGAGCCGCATCGGCGATGCGGCGCATTCGTTAGACTCTTGCACGCCCCCAGCCCACGCTCGTTTGGGGAAATCTAAAGGTACCGATAGCGCTACTCCCCGGACCTCTCCCAGGGTGCGTTCTGACCAGGATTTCAAGGCGAATCCGACGGTGGCGACGAGGGCCTCCGAGGAGGCCCAAACAGGGGAAAACGAGGAAAGGGTGGAGGTATGGGTACCAACTCCTCCTCTGATCGTTTTAGCCCAAGGCCGACGCCTGCTGCGGCCGTCGCCTCCAGCTTGCAGGACGCGTGGATGAAGGACGCGGAACCGGGGCACCTCCGCCGCACCCGCCCGGGCGGCCGTCCTCCGCATCCCCCCCAGGCCTTATCCCCGCCCGCCTGCGGGGGAAGCTTCCCCCCTCCGTGTCCTGGGTCATCCTCCTCCTCCTCCTCCTCCTTCTCCTCCTCGTCCTCCTCCTCCTCCTCCTCCTTCTCGTCCCTCGTCCCTCGTCCCTCGTCCCTCCTCGTCCCTCATCCCTCCTCCTCCCTGCCTCCTACTTCCTCCATCCTCCCTTGTCCCTCCTCCGTCCCTCATCAGCCATTTCCAGGTTTCGAGCTGATTTGCGAACCTTTGGTCCAGCGCACTTGGAAGTAGCGCCAGCTGGACCGAGCCATCCCAGTGTTCTCATGAATCGAGGCGGCAATGGGCCTCCGTGGCAGGCGGCCCAGGGCCAGGCGGCGCGGCCAGGCACTGCGTCTGAGGAAGGTGGGGGGCTGGCGCAGGTAGTAGCCTTGATGGCGAGAGTTGCGGCTGCCACGACAGTGGACACCCGAACAGTCCTGTCCTTGAATTAGAGATGCGTGTGAAAAGTGTAAAGCATGTTCTAACAATGTTTCAAACATGTGCTTACACATTTAAAACATGGTTGAATCATGTTTCAGACATCTGGAAATTATTCCGCAGCACGCTTCCTCTCCATTGATCGACTTCCACAAGGCGAGAGGTGCTCTCAAAGCTATAATAGATGGGGCAATGGATCGCGGGCGACTGTGCTGCGGACGCGGCAGCCCTGGCCCTTGCCAGGGCGGCCCGGGGTGAGTGTATGTTCCTTCCCCTCCTGTGTAAGCATGAAGCAACCCCTTCCATAGCCTCAGGGCGAGAAATGGTTGGGGGATAGCGTGAAATGCGGAGGGAGGTGGCATGCGAGCAAATGAGCCAGGAAGGAGTGAAAGTTGGAGGTTGGTGGAGCCATCATGCGCTCTCGCTCCCGTGTGAGAGAGCCCCGTAGGGGCCCATTGTCGCTCATGGGGGTGAGAAAGCACCGCAGGGATCCACGTGACACGTCGGGCGAGCTGGACTGCGCGGGTGAAAAAGCCCCTCGGGGGCCCACAGCGATCGTGGTCGCTGTCGACGTACTCGAAGTATGCTGCTGCGTAGGAAGGCATTTGCGTCGTGCTACCGTTGCTTAATAGGAGGAGGAGGTTCCACACGACCAGCTGCGCTGCTGCCGATGCAGCCAGCGAGTGCGTGCATTTAGGTGAAAGAGCAGTGGCAAGACTTGGTATGGGAAGATCGCAGTTGGTGGTCTCCTCTGTCGTGGAACAAAATTGGCAGAGCGCGGCCATGGGTGGCCGCGGCGCACTGAGGGGCCGCTACGAGGCCACTCCCATCCTGAGGCGTGGCCTCAAAGTTGTGGGCGATCATCGGGGGCGCGCAAACTTGGACTAGCAATCCCTGGACCTGGCGCGCGGTCGCCGAACCCATGGATCGGGGGAGGTCCCCACCCCAGCATGCGGCCGGCGCCGCTGGCTCGGCGGCGGAAATCCGCGACTTCCATGGGAATCCACGCCCCCCTGATCCATGTCTGCGATCGCCCGAGACGAGAGGGGAGGCTCCCGATTCGTCGTAGACTGGCCGTGCTGGTACTTAGGCGACGGCGTATGGCGGCCAGGGCGTCTACGGGCCGTGGGCGCCGCGGCAGGTGGGCGCGTCGACGGCCTGCGCCTGCTGGCTGCGCTGGCGCGCGGTGTTATAATGCCCTCCTCCCTGGGGGGTGTTCTGAACATTTTCTCAGGGTGAAATCCATATGGGTTTTGCAACTCGGAATCAATCCGTCTTGTGATTCAAGCCTCGAACATCTGTTCTCAGATCTCAGAGAACGGCATTTCAGATCTCACCCTTTGCCCTCCACCCAGAGAAAATGCTCGGGGTGTTGGTCGGTACACCTGCCCCTGCGGGCCGGATGCAACGGCCAGGGTTGTGAGCAGCAGTGGCTGCGTCGCGTTCGGTGATCGTGGTGCCGC
>CAUYUJ010017780.1:204338-216838 GCA_963575745.1 Prorocentrum cordatum
CAACATCAGACCCTGCAGAGCCTTCTGGGCGCCCTTGAAGCCAAGGTCGGACTTGGCGTGCTGGCCGTCGTTCTTGGCCTTCACTCTCCGCGGCTGCTGGGCCAGCAGCTCTGATGCGTTGGCCCCGCCCTCGACGGGAAACATCGCGGTCCCGACTCACTGGGGCTCCCGTCTGAGGGCCACTGTGCCCCTCACCTCGCACTCGAGGAAAAACTGCAGCAGGCGGAGGGCGGGGAAGGTGGTGTGAAATGACGTGCTCGTTATACTCGTCGGTCGTGTCGAATATGATATCGCGGTACAGGCATCGATTCTCACTCGGGGATATAAGAGGCCACCGAACAAGAAGCGAGGGAGCGAGGGAGGGAGGAGCGAAGAGGCCATCGAAAAGACGAAAGCTTGGGCAACCGACTGTGGGGCCCCGCTGCCAGCTGCACTCGCCGCCTTCCGGGCTGACATCCTGCTCTGCTTCGGGAACGCCGCTCCCTGGCTAGACCAGCAAGTGGACAGGGTCCTGGTCCACGCCGGAGCCGACGGCGCCGCGGCAACGGTCCGCGCGCGGGCCTTCGCCGCGTGGCTGCGGGAACTGAGAGCGGCTGGCCTTTCAGCTGAGGCCACATACACACTCTTGTGCACCTACGGGCGGGGATGCGCCACGCACCACCTCAGGGCGAACTTGCAAACGGGCTGGGTGCAGGAACTCGACGACGTGCTGCTCGCCGCACTCGAAAACGTCCTCGCCGAGCCCCTGGACGACGTGCGGCGCCTGCGAGCCACGCTGCGCCTCTCCGACGGAGGGTGCGCTTTCCCTTCCGCCCCGGCCGCGTACGCCTCCAGCTGGGCCCTCTGCCTGCACGACGTGGCCACCTGCCTGGGGGTCAGCACCCTGGAAGAGCTTCACGCCCGCCGCCCGCGCACCCTCCAAACCTTCGCCCAAGCAGAGCAGGCGCTCCGGGGCGCTGGCGCGCTCGGAAAAAGAACCGCTAGACCTGCTGGACTACATGCGGGAACCGCAGCACAAGCAGCAGGGGCACTGGGGGAAAACCGCCTCAAAGGCCAGCAATAAACGTCTCCTGGACACGCTGCTTGACGAGGACGGCCGCCTCTCGCTACGCTCGGCCAGAGGAACGGGGGCGGGGTCCTTCCTGCTGCCCCGACACGCCGGCAACGCCGCGCAACCAGACAAACACTTCCTCACGAACCTGAAGATGCGGCTGGACATGCCCGTCTGCCCTGAGGGGGCCCTGTGCCAGCACAAGAACAAGACCACTGGGCAACTCTGCATCAAGCCGCTCGACCGGAAAGGGTGTCACGCCAGAAAGTGCGAAGTGGGGGAGTCTCGGAACGACCGACACAACCGGTTGCGGGACTGGCACTCCAAGCGACACTCAGCGCTTACCGGATACGCTGCCCCCACCGAGCAACGCGTGCCCAGGTGGGATCGTCGCCTCCCCAAATGGCCGCCTCGAAGAGGCCAAGCTCGACGTGGCCACCGTCGACCACAACACCGGGCGCCACATCTTTGTGGATTGAGCCGTGATCTGCGCACACTCAACCTATGCCCCGCGCAGGCAGGCCCGGTCCCACAGGAGTGGCCTGGCAGCGGCCCAAGAGGCCGACAGCAAAAAGGATCGGTACCCCCCGCGGCAAAACCTCGAGCTGGTCCCAATAGTCTTCGAAGCCGGGCGGCGGCCTGTACCCCCCCTGCCGAAACGAAGAACACAAAGCACAGGCGGAATCCGGCAAAACAGCGCTCAGGCCCAGACCTGTCCTGTGATGCGCGATCACGCCCGTGACCCGCCCCGCCCCGCCCGGCCCCTGGTCACGCCACGACTCGTGCCTGCGCCGAGTGGGAACCAGAGGTTCCTCTGCATTCCCAGGAACCCCCTCTTCCCCTCCCCCCCCCAGTCACGCCCGTCATCGCTGGGGGATAGCAGGACGGCCTCGAGGGAGGGAGGAGGAAGAGAGGAGGGAGGGAGGAGGGAGGAGAGGAGAAAGAAGAGGAAGAGGAAGGAGGGAAGACCCTGCGACCCGGGCGTTGTGACTGGTTGTGCACTGGGCGGTTCCGTCCAATCTCGGGCCCCTGGGCAATCACAGATCGATCCGGCTCGAGAATGCCAGACCCCCGACGTCATGCTTTTGTCATGACGTCGACCCCCGAAGAACTGGACACCTTCCCCGTGACCGTTTTCGCATCCCGAATCGTTTTTTGACGGTCCCGCGGCCCGGTAAGGGCTCCCAGACGCCGAAACCAGCGAAAAACCTCCTATCCTGATTTTTGCCACGACTCGAGGGGGCCTGGGAAGGAAACGGAAACATAGGGTCCAAAGCTCTGGCGGCATTATTTCGCGACGTTGCGTGTTTTCGCAACGTCGGATCCCAAGGGAGGACGGAGGAGGGGAGTGGAGGAACCCCGGGCGGGGGATGTTGGAACCCTTTTTCCGAGGAGCGCGACTCTTCATTACCGGCGATGATGGGCATTATTCGGGGGCGCGCAAACATTGATTAGCGATCCATGGATTAGGCAAGCGGTCGCCAAATCCATAGATCGGGGGAGGTGCCCTCCCCGAAATGCGGCCGGTGTCGCCTCGTTTGGCGGCTGAAATCCACGATTTCCAATGGAAACGGGACCAGTGGTTAATCCACCCCTCTTTAACCCATGTTTGCGATCGCCTGAATTACAGGGGGGGGGCCAGGAGGGAGGCATAATGTAACGCCTTCCCCCCGCCGTACGCACGGCGGCAATGCCCGGAGCGCACTGGGGAGAGGAAGCGGCGTTACGTTCTAGGGGGGACTGCATCAGAGGCGGATGAATCCAGGGCCATTGCAAGGTGGCTACACAACATGAGGCGTACGTTGGGCATTGGTTCACTATGGCAAATGGCCGTGCAAACATGATATAACAAAGTGAGGGGCTGTATCACAAGTACTTTCACGACGTGTGGCGTTTGGCTGTATGAGGACTGGGCCGACGGCGCCGTGAAGCACAGCCAGCTTCTTGAAAGAAACACAAGTAAAACGACAAGACAACTGAATGCTACAACTGAATGCAACGCGACGGTGCCGAACGCGTCAACAGCGAAGGTGTGCCCTGGGTGCTTGTGCTAACTCTGATCGAACCGAAGTACAGCAGGTTGGTGTCGTGTCGACCCCAGAGTTGGTTCCTGAGACCGCGGGGATCGTGAAAAACCTTGAACGATGGCCGTTTCCGCAACGTGAGATCGCTCGACAACGACCGATTCTGGGTCGCTGGCGGCGTTCAACGTTGAACGCCCGCGGCGGGGTCACCACCAGTCGACCCGACGCGAACCTGCCGTACCCAGCCCCCCAAAACCCCAACGTCATGACTATTTCGTGAGGTCGACCCCCAGGGATCACGACCCATTCCCAGGGACCGGTTCTACAGCCCGAATCGTTTTTGACGGTCCCGAGGCCAAGTGAGGGCCCCGAGGCCGAAAATAGCGAAAAACCTCCCGTCGTGATCTCTTCACGACTCTGGACGCCCGAAATGGGTACGGAAAAAATTGGCACAATGCCGAACAACAAATGTTGTCCCAAACCAACAGCGGCCGCTGTTGGGCTGGCGGCCTTCTGTCTCGAATGGGCACAGGCCGCGGCAGCGTGGACAGCGAGCCCTGCTCAAAATAAACAAGAACGGTTGTTGGGCATTGTACCCATTCTTTCCGTACCCGTTTCGTTCGTGCCGAATGACTCGAGCGGGTCTGCGAACTTCGGCGGCGAACCCGGGGGGGGGGAAAGAGACGGGGCGGGCCTTCTCAGAAGGCTCGGAAATCCCCCGGCCTTTGGAGAGGCTCTCTGCGCCGTCTCCGAAGACGCAACAGGTTCCTCAAAGGCGCGAGGGTTTCTGAGAATTCACGCCGCCTTCTGAAAAAGACCTTCTCTGGAGGTAAAGGTACCGCGACTCCCTGGACCTCTCCCAGGGCGCATTCTGACCAGCATTTCGAGTCGGATCCAGCGGTGACGACGAGGGCCTCCAGGGAGTCCCAAAAAAGGCACATCGGGTGAAGGGATAACCAACTGCCCCTGATGTGAAACCCCTGAGGATGAGAAGGTTCGGGGTCCACGGGGGACAATAAGCGTTTTCCCAGAGATCGCAGCATAGAGATGAAGATGATGACGATGACGATGATGACGATGTAACGATGATGACGATGATGATGATGAGGAGGAAAAGGAGGATGAGGATGACGAGGGTGATGATCCTGGGCGCCTCTCTGGATCCTCGCTCTGGTGTTTGGCGCTCCCCGAGATCTGGCACTGAAAGCTTGCCGAGTTAAGCGAAGAGGATCGCAGCTTCGACTCGCAACTTTCCCCCGTGCGAGAAGAAAGATTGGCCTTGCCGCCCGTCTCACCCGACCAACTCTGCATTGGCCGGGGATCATAAACTCTCGGGGGGGAGGGGAACGGGGGTACGTATGATTTAGTATCTGGGGCAGCTGGTGAGAGGCACGGGCACCTTTCCCTCCTCCGAGTTCCCCGTGCACTTTGAAGCCAGGCAACTGCTCGCAGGCGCCAGGCAAACATCCGAGTGGAACTCCAACGGGCCCGATCCCGATCCCGATCCCCCCCCCCGCTCGCCACCGGGCGCCCAGCCCTGCCTCTGCCGCAGCCTCTGCACGTCGGCGCCCGCGCCCTCCGCCCACGCCGCATCCCGCCGCGTCGCCGGTGCATCGGCGATGCGGCGCGATTCTCCGGCCCCGTCTGCAGTCGGACCTAAGCCATAAGACCATCCTTCAAGAACATGAGGCCCTCCGCCGGCCAAAACACACAGAATGCATCCAAGGGTAACCTCCCCAGGATGCACCAGAACGCCCAATGAACACGAAGAGCATTAGAGTCCGACTCTACTCCGACTCCATCTGGAAAGCCTAGGTTCAAGCGGATTTGGAAGCAAAGGAAATATCATCAAAGCTTATTCTCAAAAACGGCAGCAAATACTCAAACATTGTTCCCAGACTACTCTCGTTGGCTATTCTTGCATACTCATCCTGTAGAGGGTCATGCCCGACCTAAGCCTAGATTCCCCCTTCCCCGCTTCGCTCGCCGCCGAGTGCCCAGCTCTGCCCGGCGGCGAGCGAGGGGGGAATTGAGAAGGAGAAGGCCTTCTCAGAAGGCTCGGAAGTCCTCCGGCCTTCTGAAAAGTTCTCTATAAGCAGTCATCGAAGACACACAGAACATCTCAAAAGGCGCAAGGGATTCTGAGCAGTCCCGCCGCCCTCTGACATGGTCTTCTCGTTTCCTCCCCCCCTCGCTCGCCGCCGAGCCTCTGCCGCAGCTTCTGCAAGTCTGCGCCCGCGCCCTCCGCCCCCCCGCCCCTTTTTTGGACGCCCGACATGGGCACGGAAGCAGCGGGCACAATAATGCCCAGCCACACGCGCTGCCCCAAACCAGCAGCGGCCGCTGTTGGGCAGGCGGTGAGTTGGCCTCAAAATGAACAAGAACTGCCGTTGGACACGGCGCCCATCCTGTCCGCGCAGCGCGGGCGCGGCCGCAAGAAACCCTCGCAAGAAACCCAAACCCGAGAACCCGCGCGCGAGGTGCACCTGAGGGGCAACCCGGAGCACCCTGAACGCAGCAGCGCTCCTGCAACGGCTGCGGGAAGTCACCGCGCAGCGCGAGGAGCGAAGAAACCCGGGATTAAAACAGGGCTAGGATCGGGATAAATCGCTCCAGAGCGTTCCGGAGCGCTCTCAGAGCGTTCCGGAACGGCCGCGGCGCCCAATACATCCTCCAAGCCCGCCGATTCTCAGAGATTTCGAGTTATCCCGATCCGATTTTGTCCCGATCTTCGCGTCGTTTTGGGGCTGCCCTGGCGAAAAGCAGATGGCTCCTCGATGCGCGCCCCCACCGCGCCCGCTTCGCTCGCGCTTGGCCCTCCGCCGTCGCCCCTCGGAGGGAGGCCCCGCGCCCGCCCCGCGCCGCCCGCCCGCCCGGGCCGCGGGGGGGAGGCCCAACCTGGCCAGGCGGGGCGCCAGGCCGCTGCAAGGCAGGCCTCGGCGCCCCTCTCGGGTCGGGCGAAAGGGGGGGATAGCAAAGGGGGGGTTTGAGAATCAGCTCGCGTAGCTGATTTTCCCGGCGCCTCCCGGCGCCGGGAGGCGCCCATGTATCGAGGAATGGGCCCCTCGGTAGGGCCGAAACCAGCTGCATGCAGCAAATTTCGTAACCCCCCCCTTTCCCAATCCCCCCCTTTCGCCCGACCCGACCCTCCAACGTGGACTCCACTGACGGGTACTTTGGCCAGTGACCCCGCGAACCCAACGCTCCCCGACGTGGGAAGCGCTGCAACGCCAGGGGAGGAGCCCTGAAGTGGCAACGTTCGGCAGATCTCCAGAAAGTACCCGTTCGTGAGTACCCGTTGCAGTTGCCGCGGAAGGCCGAGAGGATCAGCGCGCCCGCTCCCTTTGGCGGCGCGAGTCAGTGGAGGGGGGCGACGGCTGGGGCAGGGGCTATGTTGGTCCCGTCGTACTCAAGGACCACCTCCCAGAGAGAACCTCGAGCACCCCGAGAGAGTGTCGAAAGAGTGTCGAAACAGTGTCGGGCGAGGGTCGCCCGGGTCCCGACGCGTGGAAACCCTCGAGGTTCGGTACTTTTGCTGGTGCTCGATATTCTCTCTGGCGATCAAGGCTAAAGTAGGTTGGAACATCAGAGGGCAGGGCGGGAGAACGAGGGGCAAAGGTGCTCCTCGGGTCCTGGGGGCCCCTTTTGGCCCTGAGGGCCCCTTCCGGGGCCCTGCAAGGGTGAAGTCGGGCCTGCACTCCCACAGGGGGATTTTGCATGAAAAATTAAAACATGCTCCAACAATCCCCCCAAATGGTCAAACAAAAAATCACAACATCGTCCCCCGACTATTTCCCCAATCAGAGCTTGCCTCTGTAGGGGTCCTAGCGGATTAAAGGCTGAGGTGAGGTTCGCCGCCGATTCGGTGGCCCGGCCCGGGTGCCCGGGTGCCCGGGTGCCCAGGTGCCCGGGTGACGGGTGCCCGGTGCCCGGGTGCCGGGTGCCAGGTGCCCAGGTGCCCGGTGCCCTGTAGCCCTATAGCCTTATAGCCTCATAGCCGTATCGCCCTACAGCCCTATAGCTCCAAACAAATTCTGATTGGTGTTTTTCTCCGGTATCATTCTTGCCTATCATTTCTGAATCTTTCTCCTTTAGGGGGACGTGCCCGACTTAGTACAAGGGCCCCCTTTTCGGCCGTGCTCGCTGCCCCTCCAGTCGCTGTCCCCCGTTGCGCGTCCTTCGACTTTCAGGCTCCGGAATATCGCTCGGAAGGGTTCAGGGGTGTTCCAGTACGAGGCCGATGTGGTTTCACAGCAGCAATTCGGCCCCTGACTTTCGCCCTGGGTTCGGTTTAGTGAAGTGATGAATTTCGGGGTCCTTACGTGGGGAAAAACATCACCTCACTAATCTGGGGCCCCTGGGGCCTCAGTGGGCCCTGGGGCCCAAAATTAGTGAAGTGATGGTTTTCGGGCCTCGGATCAAGGCACCCTGATACTCCCTGAGATCAGACGCAACGAAGAAACGCCACATCTGAAAAAAAACGTCTGGAGCTCTGGACCCCATTTTGCCGCGTCATTCCTCGAAACGGATGGATCTGCGAGGGCCCCAGGGCCTGGAAAACGTCGGGAACGCCTGGCTCTAAAATATTCAGCCGCCAGGATCTCAGGGCGCACGTTTTTTTTTGGACGCCCGAAATGGGCACGGAAAACATGGGCACAATGCCCATCAACAAATGTTGTCCCAAACCGACAGCGGCCGCCGTTGGGCGGGCGGCCTCCTGTCTCGAATTGACGCGGGCCGCGGCGGCGCGGGCAGCGAGTCCTGTTCAAAATGAACAAGAACTGCTGCTGGGCATTGTACTCCAGATTTTGTAATAAAGGGAGGGGGGTCCCATTTCGGAGGGGGGGGGGTCTCTTCCAGGCTATCTTGGAGTGCTTGGGGGGTCGGGGGACGATGTTTTGGAGGGTTCTCCCACGGGGGAGGTCTGAAATGGCTTGTCTTGGAGGGTCCAGACCCCTCCCTTTTATTACGAAATCTGGAGTACCCATTCTTGCCGTGCCCATTTCGCGCGTGCAGAGTTTTCCACTTCCAAAAACACACACTGGAAGGCCTCTGGGGCCCCGGCTCGGAGAGCGCCGCGCCCCCTGGTTTTGGCCAGGCGGGGCGCGGCCGCGGCAGGGCCCTCTGAGAGGTGGGCCTTCCGGCGGGGCCCCCAACAGCTAGGAGGCAACTGCTGAGAGCTTCTCGTCGGAAGGACTAAGGAGGATTGAGCCCCATTGGGGGGCTGCTACGCCAGAGTGGCCTCGGATCAAGCGGGATCGAGCCGGATGAAGCGGGATTCAGCGGGATTTCGGACCAGGGCTGAGTCAAAACTTAACCTCCCAGGAGTTGCATCCGAACAACGGCGAGGGCCCGATGGGAAATCAGCTTGGAACGGCGGCCCAAACAGTAGGAGCTCGACCACAAGAAATTTCCTACAAGAAACCCCGCCCTGAGACCCCAGGACGTCCATTGGTTTTTGGTGTGGGAACGCCACGCTTCCCATAGCAAAACCACCGAAACCCAAGAAGCCCCTGGCACCCAAGAGGCAAGGAGGTGTTTCTTGGCCTGGGTTTCCACTGTAGGGCTCCTGAGAGCGGCCCAGATGCAAAGTCACCCGCTTCAGGTTCGAATTAAAACCCCGGAAAAAATCCAAGGTGTTTTTGGAACCTGAAAGGGGTGGATGCTGGCTGAAAGGCCGCCGAATGCCGACGAAAACGTCCGACCCCCTCCCCTGAGGGGCAACGGGAACAGGGGACTGGCGTAGGACGGGGGGGGGGGGACATCGACATGGAATCGACAATACATGACCAACAGATCAGCGATAGCCCCCGATAGCAAGTCCGCACGTTCCTGGGAGGGGTGGTGCTATCAGGCCCCTATCGGCGATTAATGGGCGATGCGCCCCCCCCCTGTGCCTTTCCCTCACCCCTAGATGTTGCCCCTGATCCCCCCCGTGGTTTTCGGGCTATAGCTCTAGTCTCTGGCGGCCGTTCGGGACGATCCAAGCTCCCCTGGAGCGCTCGCGGCGAGGAGCAGCCGCTGAAAAGCACGCCGAGGATGGAAAACCGACGTGAGCCTACGATAGCGCCAGAGAACCTGGAACCTCGCACGCCCAAAACGGCGCCCCTGATGGCCAAAGCATTCCCCTGGAGAGGCCCGGGGAGTATGCATCCCCCCCCAGAGCCCATCCCCGTTTTCGTCGCCGTCGTGGTCGGCTCGGTCGTCGTCGTCGTCGTCGTCGTCGTCGTCGTCGTCGTCGTCGTCGTCGTCGTCGTCGTCGTCGTCGTCGTGGTCGTCGGCGACGGCGTCGGCGGCAGCGTGGGCGTGGGCGTGGGCGTGGGCGTGGGCGTGGGCGTCGACATCGGCGTCGGCGTCGGCGTCTTCGTCCACGTCGACCACGTCGTCGACATCGTCGTCGTCCCAGTGGGCGTCTTCGTCGACACCGACTACGTCGTCGTCGTCGTCTGCGTCGTCGTCGTCATCGTCGTCGTCGTAGGCGTCACGACGTCGTCGTCGTATTCGACTACGTCGTCGTCGGCGTCGTCGACGACGCCGTCGTCGTCGTCGTCGTCAAGGCCGACTACGTCGTCGTCGTCGGCGTCGTCGTCGTGGGCGTCGTCGTCGGCGGTCAACTACGTCGTCGTCGTCGACGTCGCCGAATACGTCTTCGTCGTCGTCGGCGGCGTTTTTGTCGACGCAAACCAAGACGTTGTCGCCGTCGTCGTCCGCTACGTCGTCGTCGTCGTCGTCGTCTGCGTTTGCGTCGTCGTCGAATACGTCTTCGGCGTCGTCGTTGGTGTCGTCGTCGTCGTCGACGTCGGCGTCTCCGTCGACGTGAACCACGACGTTGTCGTGTTCGACTACGATGTCGTCGTCTACGTCGACGTCATCGTCGTCGCTGGCGTCGTCGTCGTCATCAGCGTCGGCGTCGTCGTCTGCGTCGTCGTCGTCGACGTCATCGAATACGTCTTTGTCGTCGTCGTCGGCGGCGTCGTCGTCGTCGTAAGCGTCGTCGTCGTCTTCGCCGACGTCAGCCGACAACGTCGTCGTCGACGTTGTTGTCGTCGTCATTATCGTCGGCGTTGTCGTCGTCAGCATCGTCTGCGTCGTCGTCGTCGACGACGTCGAACACGTATTCGTCATCCTCGTCGTCGTCGTCGGCAGCGTCGTCGTCGGCTTCTTCGTCGTCGTCAACATCGACGTCGTCGTCGTAATCGTCATCTGCGTCGTCGTCGTCCTCGTCGCCTTCGACTTCGTCGTCGCCGACGACGTCGGCGAATACGTCATCGTCGTCGTCGTCGGCGTCGTCGTCGGTGTCGGCGTCGTCGTCGTCTGCGCCGTCGTCGTCGACGTCGTCGAATACGTCTTCTTCGTCGTCGTCGCCGTTGTCGTCGTCGTCGGCGGCGTCGTCGGCGTTTTTGTCGACGTCAACCACGCCGTCGTCGTCGTCGTCGTCGTCGTCGTCGTCGTCGTAGTCGTCGTCGTCGTCGTCGCCGTCGTCGTCCCCCGAGGGCTTTTCGCCTCCGCCCGCGGGGAGGCCCGCTGCCGCGGGGACGCCGCGCGCACCGAGACGCGCGTGGCCGCTCCTGCCGCCCAGCCCGCGGCTGGCGCCTCACTCCGGCCGGCCCCGCGCGGTGGGGGGCCACCGCCCCCCCCTGGCGCGCGCGCGGCGGGGGGGGGGGCCCGGCCTCCCCCGAGGAGGAGGAGGAGGAGGAGGAGGAGGAGGAGGAGGAGGAGGAGGAGGAGGACCCCCCGCTCTGCGACGGCATCCCCGAGAGGGGGAGGCGTCGTCCTCCTCCTCCTCCTCCGTCTCGTGCCCCCCCCCTCCTCCTCCTCCACCTCCTCCTCCTCCTCCTCCACTCCTCCTCCTCCTTTCCTCCACCTCCTCCTCCTCCTCCTCCTCCTCCTCCTCCTCCTCCTCCTGCTCTTCCTCCTCCTCCTCCTCCTTCTCTTACGGGGGGGCGGGGGACACGTCACGAAGGGGATGGTTCGCTAGGGGTCGCTTAGGCCGCCACTGACCCCCTCTTGCGCGCGCGGGGGTCGCCGGCCCTCTGCGACGGTATCCCTGAGGTCCTGGCGTGTCAATGTCCATGCTGCATCCTCGGGGGGCCTTGTCTGTCCCGTCGCGGCCCTATCCGCGTCCACGCCGTGTCGAATCCATGTCGGACCCGTCGGGTCCGTGTCGAGTCCGCGTCGGATCAACGCCAAATTCCGCGTCGGGCACGTCCCCCGACTCTCCTCTTGTGTCCGCTTTCCCTTGAACGAGCGCTACACTCAGAAGCAGACAAAAACTACGCAAACATAAACTTTTGGCGCTCCGCGCGGATTTCTTTTCTATGTGCGCTCGACCTCCTCTCTGGAGCGCGCGGCGCGGGCGGCGCCGGAGGCGCCGCTGGGGGGGGGCCAGGCGCCGATGCCAGAAATCCGCGCGGAGCGCCAAATGCTGATGCTCGTGGCGCTCTTCTTCGAACGCTGCAGACGAGGGCGCTTCATGACGCGCGACCTCGCGCGGGCAGCCGACGCGCCGGTCCACGTGGTTGGAGGCCTCCTGGATGGGGTCGGAGTAGATGGGGTCGGAGGATCGCGCCGCATCGGCGATACACTGGCGATGCATCGGCGATGCATCGGCGATGCATCGGCGATGTATCGGCGATGCATCGTCGACGTCGGCGATGCATCGGCGCCATCGGCGCGGAGAAAACCGGGCTTCACATCGGGCCACATTGCCGATGCATTGGCCATGCGGCGCGATCCTCCGACCCCATCTACTCTCAGGTCGGGCGAAAGGGGGGATAGCACAGGGGGGGGGAGAATCAGCTCACGTAGCTGCTTTTCCCAGCGCCTCCCGGCGCCGGAGGCGGCTATGTATCGAGGACTGGGCCCCTCGGTGAGGCCGAAACCGGCTGCATACAGCAGATTTCGTAATTACCCTCCCCCCCTTTCGTTCGGCCCGATACTCCGACCCCATCTTCGGGAGCGGCCAAGAGGGGGGTGTCCAATAGGGGGGCGTGCAAATCATGACCGGCGGCATGTGCGCGGCCCAGCGGGGGGGCCAGGGACGTAATGAAGTGAGAAGAGGCGCCACGAAATCTGGGGAGATATCATGGCCCCCGCCATGACATCCACCCCCCCCTAGTCATCACCCCCCTCTTTGCCGCCCCCGACAGCTGGGAGGCCTATAGAGTAAGACAGGGCTAGGATCGGGATAAATCGCTCCAGAGCGTTCCGGAGCGCTCTCAGAGCGTTCCGGAACGCTCTGGAGCGGCCGCGGCGCCCAATACATCCTCCAAGCCCGCCGATTCTCAGAGATTTCGAGTTATCCCGATCCGATTTTGTCCCGATCTTCGCGTCGTTTTATAGAGTGGTGCGGGCGGGAGGCAGCGGCGCAGCCGGCTGCAGAGGGAGCCCCCGGCGGAAAAGCGGCCGCGCGCCGACCTGATTAA
>CAUYUJ010017780.1:219338-224824 GCA_963575745.1 Prorocentrum cordatum
GGAGGAGGAGCAGGAAGAGGAGCAGGAGGAGCAGGAAGAGGAGGAGGAGGAGCAGGAGGAGGAGGAGGAGCAGGAGGAGGAGGAGGAGCAGGAGGAGGAGGAGGAGGAGCAGGAGGAGGAGCAGGAGGAGAATTGAGGCCAGCCCTGACTACTCGGCAGGAGGCAGGACTGGACGCACGAACTCTCCGGGCGACGCGGGCGTTGAGCCCGCGAGGCGCGGGCCTGTGACTGCCCCTGACCGCCCCCCGCCCTGACGACCCCGGGGCTCTGAGTCCGCTCCGGCCCCATCTGGGAGGCCTATGGTGGGCCTGCTTTGCACCACCACCGCCAGAAGTTGGAGGGGGGAAGGAGGTGGAGGACGAGGAGGAGGAGGACGAAGAGGAGGAGGAGGAGGAGGGGGAGGAGGAGGAGGACGAAGAGGAGGAGGAGGAGGACGAAGAGGAGGAGGAGGAGGAGGAGGAGGAGGAGGAGGAGGAGGAGGAGGAGGAAAAGGAGGAGGAGGAGGAAAAGGAGGAGGAGGAGGAGGGCCCCCTCCCCCCCCAACTTATGGCGGTGGTGGTGGTGGAACACAGGCCCATCAGCCTAGAAGGGCGCGCCGTGGGCGGGCCCCCTACCCCTGAGTTGGGCGTGTCCCCCTACAGGGGGACTTTCGACGAAAAATAAAAAAACACTCAAACAATGCTCCAAAATGGTAAAGCAAATACTCCAAAATGGTTGAACAAGTACTCCAAACATGTTCAAACAATACTCCAAAATGGTAAAACATACTCAACAAATAGTCCCTGGATTATTTTTGGGCTATTTTTGAATTCCCCCCCTGTAGAGGGACAGGCCCGACTAAACCCTACCCCCTGGAGGGGTGAAGAAGCGCCAATTGCCCTGGGCCACGGGTGCGTGGTCTGTAAACCTTTTGGGAGCTCCCAGACCCAGAGATCCAGCGTATTGACAAACATCAGGACGAAGGCTCTCGTATTTTTCGGCCTCGAGGGTCCCTCGCCGGGCCCCGGGACCGTCAACAAACGACTCGGGATAAAAAACCGGTCCCGGGGAATGGGTCGAGACTTCCAGGGACCCCGCACGGAAGAAATCACGACAGCGGATCTCGGGGGACCCAGACGTGCGATGCCCTGATGGTGGTGGCCTCTGGCCAGAGCCGCCGACCTGGGGCGCTCCCGAGGGTGCTCGGGTTCGCCGGGAGGCCTATGGGGCCGTCTCGGGGCCGTCCTGGGGGCCGTCGTGGGAGGCCGCTCGAGGGGGTCTCTGACCCTCTTGGGGGGCCTTTTGGAGGCATTTTTGGCTGTCTGGGGGCGTTCCTGGCCCGTCGGACGCCGTCGGAAGCCGTCTCGGGCGACTCGCTACGCCGTTTGGGAGCACCCTGGGCGCGCTTCGGGGTCGTCTTGGAGGCTTCGTGGGGCCGTCTTAGGAGCCTCTTGGGCCGTCATAGGGCCATCTTGGAGGCCTCTGGGGCAATCTTGGGGGCCACTTCGGCCGTCGGAAGGCCGAAAAGAATGAAGCGCCCAAATCCTTCAAAAGTACTTAGAAAATCAATGAGTTGGGCCTCTTCGGGATTTTTTTTTCGAGGCCATCCTGGACCATCTTAGGTGCATCTCGAGCCGTCTGGGAAATATCTGGCGGCCATGTTGGGCTATCTGGCCCTCGGGATTGGAATTCTGCATATTCACATGTCTCAGTCCCCTGGCCATCGCTCGGACGTCCATTCCCTGTGTTTTCTTCGGTTCCGTGCGTGGTTTTTGTCGGCAAATGGTCAAGGATGCTCCTCGATGGCCCTCGCCGAAGGAAAAATGCACACGTCCGAGCGATGCCAAGTCCCAGCCCCGTCCAGACACCGGAGCCCAGGCGGAGCAGGCCCTCCCCCCCCTTGCCCAGCAGAGCCACTCCGGCCCCCCCTCAGCAGAGCTGCAGCTCGGGCCGCAGGCTGCAGCTTGGGCCCTTCGAAACTCACACGCCAGAACGGCGGCGTTGTTCTGCACTCGGCGGTGGACAAACCTCCCTTTGGCAAACCACGCTTTACTGAAAACGGCCTAGGACTGAACCCGACGGACCTGGACCCGCAAACAAATGACGGCCGCGACGCCCTCGCGCGAACCGATAACGGCCAGCTCGCTAATCGACGCGTCCGGGTAGGAGAGGTAGATCAACCTCCGGAGTACGCGGCCCCGGAGATCCCGACCCGTTCCCCAGGGCCGTCTCATTTTTTCTTGGTCGTTTGTTGGCGGCCCCGAGGAGATCCGGCGAGAGCCTCGGGCTCCAGGGGCCGAAACAAACGGCCAAGAGCCTCCCGTCCTGGCTTCGTAGCGGCGCGAGCATGGCCAATGTGCTATGATTATCATGTTGCTCCCATCGTACTCAAGGACCACGTCCGAGAAGAAAGCTCGAGCACCCGGAGAAGTGTCGGACGAGCATCTCCTGGGGCCTGACACTTGAGAACCCTCGAGTTCTGGTACTTTTGTCTGGTGCTCGAAATTCTTTCTGACCTTAATTCTTCTCAAGGGCGCCCCTGCCCTGGTCTGCGAGGCGCTGTGCGATGAACCTCCTGTGGGCTGACCAGGTAAGCCCTGCGTGTCGCTCGTGCCGCGCGGCGTCCTGGCGGCTCCCTGGCCTCTGGGAGCTCCCAGGAGGCTTGCGGGCCACGCACATGTATCCCAGGGTAGGGGCGTGTTTACATTCCTCGGCGTTTCGACCTTGGGCGAGGGGGGGGAGAATGGGGGGGGGGTCTGGCTCCGGACCTTTGCTTCATGCGACTGTTTGCAACAGTGCGTCCTGTGGTGAAGACTCCACCTGCTTGAAACAGGCGCCGAAAAGCAGCCAAGATCCTGGCCATAGGGGGGGGGGGAGGGGGTACGAGGGCCCGCGCCGATCAGCAAAAGAGTGAATCAGAAAACGATCGCACGTCTGGGAAGAACTGCGCGTGTATTGCGCCCTGGACCCCATGCGCTCTGCCGTGGGGGCCGAGACGAGGGCTGCCGGGCAGGGAGGAGGGAACCCTGCAGAAGGAGCGCGAGCGCACGCGCCCTCCATGCCAGCATCCCAGGAGGAGGAAGAGGAGGAGGAGGAGGAGGAGGAAGAGAAGGAGGAGGAAGAGGAGGAGGAGGAAGGGGGAAGAGGAGGAGGAGGAGGAGGAGGAGGAGGAGGAGGAGGAGAGGAAGAGGAGGAGGGAGGAGTGGAGGAGGGGGGAGGAGGAGGAGGAAGGAGGAGGGAAGGAGGAAGAAGAGGAGGAAGAGAAGGACTGAGGATCTCAAGGAGGAGGAGGAGGAGGAGAGAGGAAGAGAAGGAGGAGGAAGAGGAGGAGGAGGAAGGAGGAGGAAGAGGAGGAAGAGGAGGACTGAGGATCTCAAGGGGGAACAAGACGCAGACATGCTCGAGTCTTGAGACAAAAACAAAAACAGGGCGGGAGGCCTGTGGCCACGTTCGGCCCCTGGAGCCCCCTCGCCAGGCCTCGGGGCAGCCCACAAAACAACTCAAAAATGACAAACCGGCCCTGGGGAGACGAAGGTCGGGATTTCTGGGGACCGCGAAGTCTGGGGGTGGAGGAGGAGGAGAAGGAGGAGGAAGGAGGAGGTGGAGGAGGAGGAGGAGGAGGAGGATCGAGGGGAGCCGAGGGATCGAGGATGGGAGGCGTGCCAGGGAGGTGGATCGAGGATGGGAGCTTCTGGCAGTTTGGGTTTGCCCCTTTAGGGGCCTCGGGGGATCCTCCAGAGGGGGATCGAGGGAAGAGCGACGGAGGAGGAGGACGGAGGGGGAGGGAAAGGAGGGGGGAGGAGCAGCAGCAGGAAGGGAAGAGGGAGGGAGGAGCAGCAGCAGGAAGGGAGGGAGGAGCAGAAAGGGAAGAGGGGGGAAGGGAAGGGAAGGGGCGGAGGGAGAAAGCCAAAGACAGAACTCATCAAGCCCCCTCTCTCTTGCCCTCCAGCTCCACCACCCGCGACTGCTCCGTTCCCTATCCTCTTCTTCCAGCTCCCCTCCAACTCCCCCTCCTGGTCCCTGTCCCTCCTCACTCTGCAACTCTGATCCCTGCCTCCTCCTCCTCCTCCTCCACCTCCTTCTGCTTCTCATCATAGAACCCCTTCCCTTCCCCTGCCCTCCTCTCGCCCACTCCCTCCACGTCCTCCTTCTCCAACCCATCCTCCCCTCCTTCTCCTGCCGCCCATCCACCAGAGGACCGAAGGCTCCAAAACCTCCAAGACCATGTGCGGTGGAGGGCAAATCCTCAAGCGAGGAGGTCGGACATTGGGCTATTCGAACCCCTGCGCCTACTTTCTCCTCCTCCTCCCCCTCCTCCTCCCTCCTCCTCCCTCCTCCTCTACTCCCCTCTTCCTGCCTACTCCCTCCTCCAGGCTCTCCTCCTCCCCCTCCTCCCGCCCCCGATCTTCTCCTGCTCCTCCTCCTCCTCCTCATCATCATCATCAGCAGCAGCATCAGCACCACCATCATCATCATCATCATCATCATCATCATCATCATCATCATCATCATCATCGTTGTCGTCATCATCATCATCATCATCATCATCATCATCATCGTTGTCGTCATCATCATCATCCTCATCATCAGCATCATCAGCATCAACAGCATCAACAGCATCAACAGCTTCATCATCATCATCATCATCATCATCATCATTATCATCATCATCATCGACGTCATCATCACAATGATCAGCATCATCATCATGTTCAGAATCATCAACACCATCAGCCTCGTCATCATCAGCATCATCATCAACATCATCATGAGCATCATCATCACCACAGGCATCACCAGCATCACCATCGTCGTCGTCAGTATCATCATCTGCATCAGCATCATCATCAGCATCATCATCACCGGCTGCAGCAACAGCATCGCGATTTCCATTATCAGTATCATGTGCATTATCATCCTTATTCGTAATCCCCAGGTCACAATGGGTATAAACACCGTCATAGTCATAATCATACGCATCCCTACCATCACAACCATCAGCCTTGCCAGCATTATCATCATCATCAGCATCCTCATCATGCACGTAAGCGTCATCATCGTCATCATCACAAATGCCAGAATGGGCACCATCAGCATTACCATCATGGTACTCATCGTCAGCATGATCATCAGCATCATCAGCAGCATCATCACCATCATACTCATCATAAGCATAATGTAAACATCATCATCATCATCAGCAGCAGCAGCAGCATCAACATCATGATAATCATCATCATAATCAGCAGCATCTCCAGCATCGTCAGGATCACCAGCATCCTCATCAACACCATCACCATACTCATACGCATGATCAACATCATCATTATCAGCATCATCAGCAGCATATTCACCAGCATCAGCATCATTCTCGTGATCATAATCAGTAAGAGCATCATCATCAGCATAGTCGTCGTCATCACCACCACTATCTTTATCAGCATCACCATCACCATCAACATCGTCACCACCACCACCAGCATCATCACATCGTCAACATCATCATC
>CAUYUJ010017781.1:2500-17500 GCA_963575745.1 Prorocentrum cordatum
TCGGCGGTAAAGTCTTCTCGGGTAATGTAGACCCCAACATCCCCTTCTTCGAGGTGGGACTTTACCTTTTTAAGTGGCACGGCCTCGGATGGCCTTCATAGGCCTCCCAAAAATCGAGCCACGCTGCCGAATCTGCCTCGTGCTTCCATTGGGGTCCATGACGAAACCCATCAATCACGCTCTGGCAGTCGAGCGCAAAATGACATTCACCAGTAGTGCCCTGCCAAGCTACGGTGATACCAACCAGCTCCGCTGGGGGAACCATCTGGATCCGTCCTGGAAGAGTGCCGTACGCTCTGCCTACCACACGGCCTCCCTGGACAATGGCGCAACCCCATCCGCAACGACGGAGGCGCTTATCGTCAGTACAATCCCCCCCCACTCCCGTCCGACTGGACCCTAACATCAGCGCCTGAGGGCACGCGCCCTCCTGCATCGAATGTTCCTGCAAAATGGGCCTGGCCCTCCGGCCACGAATCGGCTAGGTCGTTGACCCATAAAACGGGAGTCAAACCGCGGAGCCAAAAACGTAGGGAATTCAGCACGTTCTTCGCGGGCTTCCTGGGCAAGGAAGAGGTCCTCGGTGGCGAGAGGGAGGCTGCAGGGGCAGCCCCACATCTGGTGAAAAAGATCCTCCTCCTCCTCCTCCTCCTCCTCCTCCTCCTCCTCCTCCTCCTCCTCCTCCTCCTCCTCCTCCTGTCCACACCGCCGGCAACGCCTCTCCTCGGACCCGACGGGGGCCTGGGGAGCGCGCCTCGTGGCGGGCCATAGGGCGCCGGTGGCCTCCATCTCGAGGACGGCAGCCAAACTAGCCTCACCCTTAGACCTCAACCTCGCGAGGTGGCGGCGGAGAGGAGTGAGGTCACGCCCGAGTTCCAAACCTGCTCCACAGAAATGCTGAGACGCATGCTGCTCCCACACCTTCTGCTCCAGCGCCCCCTCCACCTCCGCCAAAACGCACTGCCTCCATCCCTGGGGGCTGCCCCTAGCGGGCTCAAGGTAAAAGGGGGTGCGCTGGTCGGTGGCAAGCTCCAGAACAAGAAAATACACCTGTCCTGTATCGTCTAGCCACTTGTGTGGGCTCACAGGATCCCAGCCAAGTTGGAGTAGCATCGCCAAGGCATCCATGGGGCCCTTCACTTTACACCATGGAGACTTAGCACCCGCTATGGCGCGCCGGCAGCATGCCCACGCATTGGAAAGACACGGCGTGGTCCAGCCTACTTGCGGCGCAACTTCCAATCAAGACTTGACCAAGTCGAGGCGGCCAAACACTGATGGATCATCTAGCTGCGTAAACCCTATGCGGAGCGAGACCGCGGCGCATCCTCCATCACGTTGCACGCCGCTCATGGAGGTTATCTGGCTCCCGATATTCAGAAGGGTGCTGGGGGCAGCTCCCTGCCCTTCCTGGCCCCGCGAGGCCTGGGATTTATAACCAGTGCGGTTTAGGCGTTTCGCCGTGGGGTTGGCTTTGATTAAGCGTTGAATGCGAAAAGCGCGAGCAGAAACTTTCTTAATCCTACCCTGGACCGTGACGGCACTACGCCTCTTACTCGAAAACTAGATTCTCAAATCGCGACAGGCAGTGACAGATTGGAGATTGATGACATCTTGCCTGGACATTGGCAGCAATCTGCTGAACGAGCTTGGGTTGGCTGTCTTACTTGCCCTTGCATGCGACGGGATACATGGATCAGAGCTTCGGAGCACTGTCTGACTACATCCGGCGCCTTCCCCAAGGCCTGCAAAGCTGTGTCATCCATTCAGGTCCGAACCTCCAGTGGACGAAGACCTCGGTGTGTTTCCTGCATCAGCCCTCGCGGAAGATAACGGGCATGGGTTTCACGAAGCATATCGTGCAGATATGCTCGACTCCACGCCACACTCTGAACAAAGCCTGCCAATATCGATGTTGCTATCTGGATAAAGTCGGAAGCTGCACCTTGCACTGTAATGGCACGGTCGGCCATATGCACTGACATCCCCAAGTGCATAATAGCTACTGGGTAACCTAAGGCACGGCCGTAATAGAAGGTGAAGAAAGGCTTTGACGTGTCGAAGAACTTCTCGCAGTCGATCATGGCCTGTGCCCAGTCTAAGCCTATGTACCGACCTATTTCCACTTTGAGGGCTCGCAGCAGCCCCGCTCGCAACGAACTGGAATTACGCACAGCAATATCCCAAAAGCCCGCCTTGGCAGCCTCCCAGGACACCATGGGTTCTTTCCGAAGCCTCCCCCACACGCGATACAGGGTCTGCGTGCGAGCAATTGGCCTGTCCCCTCTTTGTGGAGGCGGCATAGGGTGAAGACCAATTTCATTTACAAGCATGGGCTGGCCACGCTAGCTCATCTTCGATGCCAATAATAATATCCAGAAGTTCTTCCAGCGCCCCTGGCGGGAGAGATTTCCAGAGTGAGGGATGCCACCGGTCCACCCCCATGCCCAATTGCCTCGCGAAGCTGCCGCAGACAGTGGATAACTAATCCAGGGTCAGCGGGGGGAGCTCACCTCTCTCAGCCTCCGCTGCCTCTCTGAACTCCTGCCGCTTCTGTTGCTCCAAGGGGCGCTCCGGGGATGCCTGCCAGGAACCTTGCCAGCGCTCCTGCTTCCTCTGCACTGTCGCCTGCATACCTCCTTCGAGCTGCCCAGCCTCGTCCTGTTCCTGCTGCGCTTCTGCCGGACGGTGCCCCCAGTGCGTTGTGTGCCGGTGCGCCCAGCTCGCGCCACCCTGCAAACTGTCGCGCAACCATTTCATGAAACTTGCCTGCTGTTCCCGGAAGGCGGATTTATCAGCTTTATCCCGAGTGCGCTTGGCCGCAGTAAGGACCTCCCCTGTATCCTTTCTTTGCCCTGGCAGAGAAAGGATCCTGGGTGAGCTGGCGAACAGCCTGCCGGATTAGCTGCACATGACCTTCCTCAACCTCTTTTGCCTCCTCCCCAACCTCCTCAACGTCCTCCTCCTCCTCAGCCTTTTCCTCCTCGGCCTCCTCTGGGGGGGCTGGAGCTGCTAGGGCGAGTGGGCGCTGAAGAGCATCATCATCATCATGAGAAAGCCGGGACGGGGTAATTTCCACATTCGCCAGCCAGCCCACAACCCTGCGGGCCAGGTTCGTTCTGCCCTCGGACTCCTTCTTGCGACTCGGGAGACTTAACTCCTGCTGGATGCGCGCAATTGCCATCTTCTAGAAGCCTAGTTCACGCGTGCCTGCCTTGTGCGGACTGCCTCTGTGTATATGCAGAGCGGTTTCCAGCTGTGGGTGCCGGCCTCTATGATGATGGCCGACTGAATGCCCTTGTCTACTCGCGCAGGTCGCTTCTCAGCTGCTAAGTTGAAGTGCGCGTATCTCTGAGTCAAGTTACAAATGCTCTCAACTCCTAGACGCGCGTGCTGTGGCGGGGGCCCTGCATCTGCCAAGTGGCGAACGAGCTCTTCACGGCGATCCCAAGGTCAATCAGGCCCAAAGGTCCCTGCGAAAAGACGTGGGACGGGAACCAGCTGCTGTGCATCCTGCTCCCGGGCTTCCCCTTCCTGGCGAACCGCAGATGCCGAGATGCGGCTCGGCCCATGGCCCGCCTAGGTCCCAGGACACCTTGACCGAGCTCGCAAGAACGCTTGAGACTAGCGCAAAGTCGATGATACGCCGTCCACCGCCCCCCCCCCCCCCTCCACCTCCTCTGGCGCTCTTGCGCCCCTCAGCGGTCGCCCCAATAACACAAGACGCCCGCCCTTTAAAGAGTTTCGGAAACTCAGCGCCTGAGGGGGACAGGGACAACCGCCTCCAGTTTAGAGTACGAGGGATCCTTCCCCTGCTTCAAAATCCCCAGGGCTTTCCGTTTCCAATCAGTGTCGGGGTTCCCTGAACACTCCTTGCTTAATTCCTTGACCTTCGAACGGGCATACGCTCCACAGCGCGCGCACCAGGTCAAACCTCCATTCTGCCAGAGACGATGGGTGGGGTGGGCCTGGGACACAATCCTCGGGACCCCAGGGCACGGCAGCTGCGCCAGCCGACAGACGCTGCACCCCCACCCACCGCCAGGAGCCTGCGAGACAACGTGACCCTTATCATCTGGGACTATCTCGAGAATCGGGGCCTCCGAATTCTTAGGCTCTCTTTTGGCACGCTCAGAGTATGAAGGCACATCAGGATAACCCAGTTGATGGACATGCTTGAGAACAGCCACCATATACCTGGAGATGAACGTAACCTGATCATGATGATGCCGCAGACGATCACGAAGGCGATGATTTGCTGGATGCGCCTTGGCACCTTCCTTGGCCCAGGAGTCCGCCTCCTGGTTTCCTCTGAACCAATGAGGCTCATAACCTCGTCGTTCCGCCGCCGCCTTCGGCATATGCGAAGGCATCCAACTCACATTCACCGAATTATCTCCGACGTCCTCGATCCTCTTCCAGATGAGGCGCCAACGCTCCGCGTGGTACTTGTTGGATTTTGCCGTCCCCTCCCTTCCCATGCTCCACCCGTCGTAGACCATTTTACAATCCGTTATGATGTGGATACTGGGCCCCATGAGGCACAGCGCCATGTAGAAGGCGTAAAGCTCACTGGACGGCACGTCCTGCACTGGGAGAGGGGAAGGCCCGTAGGCCACTGCATCTACCTGCATGCTCGGGCTGATGGAGACGACCGACCAGCCAGCACGTAAAAGCCAACGAATATCTCCGTCGTAGGCGGAACCGTCGATGCAGACAGTGTCGCCTAGCGCTCCACTCGCGGGCTTCGCAGCCCACCTATACTCAGCACCTTGGAGGATCTTGGGGAACTCGGTCCTCTTGGAGTCCACCAGGGCTCTCGTGAACAGGATGTCAGGCTGTGTCAGGGCCCTGGCTGCGGCCCCCATTCCACTATGGTCATGGTCCCTCCTGATCAGCTTGGAGCCATCACAGCCCCATATTCGGTGAAAACCGTACCCTTCTTCTGGAGGCACAACTGGCACCGATCATCTATCACGTACCTCTTCCTGGAAACATCAGCCTGAGTCCAGAGACCTCCAGAAACCTGAGCAATAAGCAGACTGACCCCAAGATGATCTCCAGCACCTCTTAACCTAGCAAGTTCAGCACGCAGAGGCTCCACATATGGCCCCCCAGAGACATTGTAATGAGCTCCCGCACGTATACGCAGCAACCGTCTAGTCGCTTCATCCGCTAGGGTTTGCACCGTCCTAGGCCCTACTCCTTTGATGTTGATGGTCACTCCGTCGGTGTTAACCCAAACATCCCAGGAAACAGCTTCCCAATCGAGTCTCTGAAGGGTGAGCACTACCGCTCCTGCTGGGCCTAGGACCGTCCTCCACCCTTGAGACCTAGCATTGACCGCGTAGTCGAAGGCGTGCTTCATCTGGGCATCCGTGGCCCACGAATCAAATACTGCTCTGACCCACATCTGCAGAGGCAAAGGATTTGCTGCGAACATCGGGTCGAGCTTCTCGACCTCAGCCAACAGGAACTGCAAGCTGCGGCTGCGGCCCTTCACAGGCCCGAAAAGAGCCGCACCTGTCGAGGCGCGCTGCTGCTCCAACTGCGTGTCGCCGAGGCCGACGACCGAAACACCATGCATGACCGCCGGTGTGGGGCCTCCTCGATAAACATTCTGAAGCGGCTTCCGAGAGAATCTGAAAGCCCTGAACCGTCGCACCCTGCCCCTGGTCGTCGTCCGTCGCTTTTTAGTGACATTTCTACCCTTTCCAGCCCTCAGCTTGAAATCGACCCCGAGGTTTTTGGTCGCCTGAACATGCTTAAACCCGAATTCCCGAAGCGCCCATGCCAGCTGCTTTCCTAATTTCGGGTCCGAGGCCACCAGGATCGATTTACGTCTCGAAACTTTCAGCTCGAGCTTCTCCAGGGACCTGCAAACAAACAGAGTGCACCTAACTAGTTGAGTCCGCACATGCTTCTGATCACCCACGGCCTGGAGACCAGTGTCGTCCACCATCAAAGAAAGACCGGTCCTCGGCCACTTCTTGGCCGCCGCGTCGAAAACATCTAACAGCACTACTTTCAGCAGCGTCGTCGCATACGAGCAGCCTGCCACTATGGTGGTGTTCAGCTCAAAGGGCATGGACACCGCTTCTCCTACTTTAATGACCCGCTTGCCCGAGTAGACCAACATGAGAAACTTCAACCTCCTCAAACTGAACCCGCGCTTGTTGCATGCTCGTATCAATTGCTCGTGCGTGATGCGTTCGTACGCTTTTTCCAGATCAATCAGCGTGCACCCACTGAAAAGTTTACTGGCTCGAGCGGCCTCGTTCAACAAAGCCTGCTTCCAGATAGCCATCTCGCAACTCTTACCCTTTCCTCCATACATGTACGTGCGTGCGCGCTTGTCCTCCCGCCTTTCCGCCTCCTCATGCCGAAGTCGACTGTAGAGTCTCACTGGGGTGGAGATGATCCCGATGGGCCTCCCCCCCCCCTTCAGGCTTCTGCAAAAACGGCAAAATGAGCAGCGCAATCTGCTCGGGCATCTGGGTGCACGTGTCCCACATATACATCAAGACACCGAGGGCAAGCAAGCCAGAAGAACAGAGCTGCTTCAGCGCGTGCGGGGCCCAGTTGCAAACTCCCACAGCTGTATGCTTCTTGAACTTCCCCAAGACGGACCTGATTTTATCTGGCGCAACTGGCGGCTTCGGGTCCTCGAGGGGCATCTCATTGAGCATCCTGGGAGCGACCTTGGGCACCTCCCCGAACCTCCAGATGTGCTTCCACTCCTCCTCCAGGGCCCCCACCTGATCCTGAAAACCTCCAGGGGCCCCATCGAGGCCAGGGTCCGCGGGGATCCAGTCGTTGGGCTGCTTCGTCCACTTGTGAGCTTTCCCCCCGCCATGTTCCAGGGCCGAGCGGGCCCATTGTCTCCACTCTTGTTGCCGAGACCTTTTCCAGACCTGCTCCTCACCCTGGATGTACTTTACATGGTCCTGGATCGCTTCGTGCAGCGCCTCGGCGTGGTAGCCTTCCAGAGAAAAATGCTTACGCCTCCAGTTGACCCAGCGCTCGCGCGCCCACAAGATCGTGGGCGGCTCCCTTGCCTTTTTCAGCAAGTCCTGCACCTGCTTATCCTGGCCTGAACGGCCCTTGCGGAGCAGAAACAACAACTCCTCCATCCTGACGTTATACTTCCTCATTGCCCTGGATACTGGAGATCCCAGAGGGTAGGGGCCCCCGACTTTCGTTAGAGCAGGCCTCCAAACGAACCTGAAAGGGGCTCCTCTTCCTTTGTACCCATCAGCCTGCGCAGGAGCGATCTGGTAAGTGTTCACCAGCTCCTGCTCGGCCAAAGCACAGAACTCAGCATGCGTAGCCTTCGCCTGCTCTGCCGTGAAGACCGAGCCTGCCACGAAGGTCTCCAACCTATCTAGAAATTCTTCCCAAGCTTGCGGTGGGGCTGGTGCAGGTCCCACTGGTAGCTCATCGGGAAACTGACGAGGTTTGGCCAGGACGCGAATCTGAGCAAGACGCGAATCCGTGCGAAGTGCTAGCTTGACTGGATAATGTGTCGACAGCTCTGTCTCTTCGATCCTATCGCATCTTACCACTGCTGGAACAAGGCCTCCTGGAACTATGAAATAATCGATCGTTCTCCATTCCTTACCCACTCTGCACGTAGGCTTCCCAGGCTGGATAATAACACCTCCGAACTTCTCAAGGATCCCGAGAGCTCTGATTTCATCTGCCGTCGCATTGAAATCCCCTCCAAATTACAAAGGGCTTCCCAGACGTGTGCAGGGTCTCTCCGAGCTGCATCAGGATCTGGCGCCCTTGGGCACCTGCACCTTCCCCCGACGGTAAGTAGACCGAGGCCCCTATGATGCCACCTTTCAGCAAACCACCTATCCACGCTGAGGCAACTCTCGAGGTTGGTCTCGGCATACCTTCCAGGGCACCCATGCCTACTCCTACTCTACAGGCGACTCCTACCCCCGAAGACAGGCCTCCAGACTGGGTCACCTCACAGGCTCCTAACCTTACATTCCATCCAAACTTCAAAAGTGTGCTGCTGGATTGGGCCAGATCGGCCTTCTCGACTTTACACTCTTGAAGGAAACATGTGACTCCATCACATTCCTTTTCCAAATAGCTCTGGCATCTCGGCCAACTGGTGACATTGGCCGAGAAGAAACTCCACAGGCTAGGAACTGGACAACTTAGATCTCGATCCTGGGCTCCTGCTGCGGCTTTCTCGTTTTGCCAACTCTGCTTTCTCCTCCTCAAGGCGCTGGGTCGCCTTGCTGAACAGGCTCTGGATGGTGGCCTGCACTTCGGGGTCCTTGAGCTGGCCATCGGACTCCAGCTGAGAGCGAAGGTCAAGAAGCACACCACCATCAGCTTCCACCATCTTGACGTCGCGCGACGTGTCGGCGCCGCTGCCTGCGGCACCCTGGGCGCCTGGCGGCGGGGCACCAGCGCCAGCGCCTCCCGCGCTGGCGGCGCCCGCTCCCGCGCGCGCGGCGGCGGCGCCACCGGTGCCGCCTGACGCCGCGGCGCCCCCAGGCGGCTTCCCCTGCATCGCCGCCGCGGCCTGCTGCGCCACCGCCTCCATGGCCGCCCTGAGCGCAGCGACCGCGCCCTGCAGCTGCGGGGCAATCTTCGACGGCACCGCCTGCTCGAACTTGCCCAGCGCCTCCTTGATCGGCGTCTCGACCGCGTCGGTCGCGACCTGCTGCGCCAGCCCCTGGGGCCCCAGGTGCTCCGCCGCGCGCCGCTTGGCCTCGCGCAGCTGCTTCTCCGTCTCCTGCAACTGCTGCTTGGCCTCGACCGCCGCCATGATCGCCTGCTGCGCCTGCTCCTCCAGATTCGCGAGCCTCTGCTTCTGGTGCAGCACCTGCTGCGAGAACTTCCCAATCTGTAGATTTGCCTGCTGCGCCTCCGCCTGCGCGCCCTGCAGCCCGAAGTTGGCCATGGCACGAGCGTGGGCGAGCTGATCTCTGTGCGACTGCGACAAGCTTTGACCCAGAACGGCGAACTGCTCCTCCGACATGGCCATCCACATCTCGCGCTCCTCCTGAGCGAGGGCCCGTGGCGGTTGTCCACCACCTGGCCCTTTGCCGCCCTGAGGGGACTTTCCCCCCCCCCAAGGCGCTTCTTGCCGCCCTTGTCGTACTTGCCGCCACCTTTGCCTCCATCACTCTGTCGAAGCGCTGGAGGCCCTTGATACCACACACCGCCTGGCACCGAGTACTGTGGCCAGTAACTCTGATCAGGCCGAACTGCTTGAACTGGGTTGCATCCATCACATCCACTTTGGCGGCAGACGCGACGGTGCCCGTAGTTGAAGAACCCGCACTTGCCACAGTATCATCCTGGCGCCATGGCTTGAGAGGTCCCTTCTTCCTGAAAACGGAACCACGGCCGCGCAGGCGGCTCGCCGTGGGATCGATCGTGCTCGCGAAAAACCTGGCCTGAAACGGCCTTGAGAGTGGCCACGGATGGGCAACAAGACCAATCAGGTTACCTCGCAACTACGTTGCTTCCCCCCCGTACGGACTTGAGCTCCTCCTCCTCCCCCTCCTCCTCCTCCGCCTCCGCCTCCTCCTCCTCCTCCTCCTCCTCCTCCTCCTCCTCCTCCTCCTCCTCCTCCTCCTCCTCCCCCTCGGCGGCAACTCCCCAGGCATGATTCGTGCCGGACGGAAGGGGGGGATTGGGATACGCCGTCCACCACCCCCCTCTCGCGGCTCATAAGGAACAACCAGAGTAGCTTTCAGGAACTTGTGCACTCCACAAGCCAGCACCTCCGCGGAGCAGCGTCCCAATCGGCAGTCATAACGAACGGATGCCCTTCTGTGTGAATCTTCGCTGCCACCTCCTCCAGCAGGTTCACGTTGGATCCCGCGAGGCCGACCTCCTCCGCCAGGTACGCCGTGACGAAGAGCACAGATCTCGGGCCGGACGAAAGGGGGGATTGGGAAAGGGGGGGTACGAAATTTGCTGCATGCAGCTGGTTTCGGCCCCACCGAGGGGCCCAGTCCTCGATACATGGCCGCCTCTGGCGCCGGGAGGCGCCGGGAAAATCAGCTGCGTGAGCTGATTCTCAACCCCCTCCTCTGCTGTCCTCCCCTTTCGCCCGGCCCGATTGGAGCCCGCGAGGCCGACCCCCTCCGCCAGGTACGCTCAGCCACGCGCAGAGGGGGGTGGGGGGAGGGGGGAGGGCTTCTTAGAAGCACCCCTGCTTCTTAGAAGGCGAGGGCCGTATCTATAGATGTGAGGCCGGCTCCTTCTGAGAAGCAGCCTCCTTCTAAGAAGCCCTCCCCCCTCCCCCCACCCCCTTGTGCGCGCCGCCAATACGCCGCGACGAAGTTTTGCACAGAGCCTCCGCGAGTCCCGAGCAGCCTGGCTGCCCGCTGCGCCCGGTAAGCTGCCGCGGGGCCCACGGGAGGCCCACGCGGGAGTCGAGCTGGGGAAAAGCACACAGACACCATGAGTCGTCGATTCCCAGGAAGATATGCAGAGATATGGGAAGTGGGGGGGGAAGACGAACATGCAAAACATATGGAACATTACGGTGAGTCCTGGTATTTGTGTGTGTGTGTTCATTTGTGTGTCCCGGGGCCCCTTCAGTGGAGGCGGGAGCGACAGCTAACCCCCCCCCATGCCCATGGGGACCCTCCAGCTCCGTGAGCACGTCAGAGCCATCCCCACCCCGACCAGGACAGGGCAAGAGAGCTCTCCCAGAGTACCCCCGCTAGGCGGGGATGGGCGCCTCGAGACCCTGAGGGGGCACGCCAACCATCCCCGCGTGGAGGGAGAGATGGCAGTTCGATCGGCGGGGCGAGGGTTTCCCCAGTGGGTGGGAGGAGAGGATGGCTGGACTTGTCCAGAGAGGAGGGCCACACGGTCGGGAACGTTGCCTAGCGTGTCGCTTCACCAGTTCTGGCCCACCACGCATCGGCGCGACATGCTACCCACCTCGCGGTCCCCAGGCGTCAACGGCCCGAGCCTTCCCCAGCCTTCTGCCCCTCGGAGCGGAGCAACACGCCATCCACTTGCAGGGTCTGAATGTCGCGGGGGCCGTCGCCGCGACGCGCTACGCAAACGCTCCCGGTCGTGATGGTTGGCAGGGTGAGGCCAACACCCCGCATTGCGGCGCTGCGGCGCGCCCTCCCGTCCTACGCGCGCGCGCTCGTAGACGCCTGGCCAGCTTGCCCCGTCCCACGCGTCGGGCGCTGCGGCGGAAGAGTTCTCTGTATAGCGTGGCAACGGCGAGGACGATGGCGGGTGACAGGATGATGCTTAGCAGGCGGGAGAGGAGGGAAGGTAGGAGGAGGAGGAGGAGGAGGAGGAGGAGGAGGAGGACCGTGAGGAGGAGGAGGATGAGCGCGAGCGGGCGGAGAAGGTGGTGGTGTGGCGGTGGTGGTGTCTCGGATCAGGATGCGCAGGTCGCGGTGCGTCCAGTCGGGAGGATGCGGGGGAGGAGGAGGAGGAGGAGGAGGAGGAGGAGGAGGAGGAGGAGGAGGAGGGAGGCAGGCGAGGAGGAGGGAGGTATGATACCTCCTCACAGTATCAAACGGTTACGGATCTGGATGCAGGGCGAATTGTTTCCAATGTGTTTCTCGCCTCAGGGTCGCACACGTTTTTCTTGCGTGCATATGTTCAGCAGCTGCGTGGATCGACGGGCGCTTCCGTATCAAATGTGAACCTTTCGCTTGACACTTGCGGCTGGGCTTGGAGAGCGGTCATTTTCAGGCTTGGGCGATCGCTTCTTACATGTTCGAACGTCATGACCAGAAGCGTAAACCGTTGCAGCAGCTACACGGGGTGGAGCGCAGCTCCTCTTCGCAGCGGAGCTTTTGTTGGACACTTCCTCGTGCTGTATGATCCTGCTGCGTTGCGCTGCTCGTAGCTGCAGTAATGAGGGGCGTACCCTTTCCAAGACGTGGCTCTCCCCTGAGAGGCATGCCGTTGGGGCGCTCGTCTTTCAATGGGGGTGCTTCCAGTGGTGAAAGGGAAGGCCAGTCAGCACACTGATGCAGCGTCGTTGATGCGTCCTGGGGGTGCTCTTTTACGCCTCCTCCCCTCCCTCCTCTTATCCCTCCTCTCTTACCCTACCCCTCCTCCCTCCTCGCCCTCCTCCCTTCCCGTCGCCCGCCTCTCTCTCTCTCTCTCTCTCTCTCTCTCTTTCCGTGCGAATGCACCGCTGTCCCCCGCACTCGAGGGAGTCGGAGGTCGGGGGGAGAGGTCGCAGGGGAACGTAGAGCCCCCCCGAAATCGGTGTGATTTTCGTCTTTGTGTCGTGCGGGCGAGGCGAGGCGAGCGGATGGACCCCGCCGTCGCTATAGGGCGATGCGGATGCAGAGGGGGGCGTTCCATCCGCCCCCCGTGGGCGCGCGGTGGCCCGGGGTGTCCCGCCGTGGTGTCTTGTGGTGTCCCGTTAGTGCCCCGTTGGTGTCCCGTCGACGGTGGGCGGGCGGTGGCCGGAGGTGTCCCGCTGTGGTATCGGCAGTGAAGTCAGTAGTGCGATCGATAATGAGATCGCTATAGAATGGGATGGATGGTGAGATCAAAAAGTGAGACCGACAGCGAGGTTGGTTGTGACATGGATTGTGACATAGAAAGCGTGGACGATAGTGACATGGCTTCGCAGCGCAACATCGTCATCATGCGTCGTCGCTAACTCGAGGGCGCGTCATCAGCATCGTCATCATCAAACCCATCGCATTTGCCAGCAGTTGGTTCTTTCTCCCCTATCTCCAGGTTGGTCGTATAGATATTTTATGGCCTGCGTGTGGTGGCACGTGCCTGGCTCTTGTCCCCGATGAGCGCCGCCGCCTCCTCCCGCTCCTCCCTCCTCGCCCTCCTCCCTCTTCATTCGCCTCTAAGCCTTCTCTGATCTGCATTCTCCTCCCCTCCCTTCTCCTCCTTCCCTCCCTCCTCCCTCATCGCCCCCCTCCCTACGCATCTCCCACCTCCCTCCTCCCCTCCTCCTGCTCGAGCCCTCCTCCTCGCTCCTCCCCGACGCCCACCACCGCGGAGGTCCGGCTTTTCAGCATGCTTCATTCGGCGGCGCTGGGGGACGTCGAGGACGGCAGCGCGCAGCCTCGCCGTCGTCGCCAGCGTCAGCGTCGTCAGCGTCAACGTCGACGTCGTCAGCGTCAACGTCGCCGACGTCATCGTGAACCTTCTCCTCCTCCCCCCCTCCCCCTTCCTCTCCTCTCCCCAGTCCCCCCTAGCCCTCTTGCTCTTGCTGCTCCTGGAGGGGGCATGCCCCCAGCTCAGAGTCGAGTAGGGATGTGCCCCCGGACTTCGTGTAGCAAGATGTTGTATCGCATGTGCCTGCTGTAGCCAGGGCACTCTGCTGCGGATAAGTTGCGGAGGGAGGCCACGCGCTGGCAGTCTCATCGGGGTTCGCGTCCGCTGTCCATTGGACGACGCGGTGGGCCGCGTGGGTGCAGGATCCCACCGCTGGGTGGCTCGTGTTTCGCATGCGTCGCGCCTTGTCGACCCAGCCTAGCGAGGCCAGGGCTTCTGAGGTGCATTGCAGGGAGCTCCTCCTCCTCCTCCTCCTCCTCCTCCTCCTCTTCCTCCTCCTCCTCCTCCTCCTCCTCCTCCTCCTCCTCCTCTTCCTCCTCCTCCTCCTCCTCCTCCCTCTCCTCCTCTCCTCCTCCTCCTCCTCCTCTCCTCCTCCTCCTCCCCCCCCTCCTCCTCCTTCTCCTCCTCCTCCTCCTCCTCCTCCTTTCCTACTCCTCCCTCCCTCCTCCTCCTCCTCCTCTCCTCCTCCTCCTCCTCTCCTCTCCTCCTCCCCCTCCTCCTCTCTCCTCCTCCTCCTCCTCCTCTCTCCTCCTCCTCCTCCTCCTCTCCTCCTCCTCCTCTCCTCCTCTCTCCCTCCTCCTTCTTCCCCCCCCCTTCCCTCCTCCATCCCGTCTGCTCCTCCTCCTCCTCCTCCTCCTCCTCCTCCTCCTCCTCCTCCCCCTTTCTCCACCTTACCTCCCAGACCCCTTCGCGCCGTGAAAACATCACGATGGGAGGGCTTTCGCTATCGTCGGCCCCGGGGGGGCCCTCGCCTGGCCCCAGGGCCTTCCGAAAACGAATCGTGTAGGATGAAGAGCCAGTCCCGACCGGAAAGGGTCCAGACTTCTCTGGGGGTCGACGCTGTGAAAAGTCCCGACGTGGGGGGTCTGGGTGTCCTCCTCCCTCCCGCCCCCCCTCCCCCCCCTCACCTTACCTCCCAGACCCCTTCGCGCCGTGAAAACATCACGATGGGAGGGCTTTCGCTATCGTCGGCCCCGGGGGGGCCCTCGCCTGGCCCCAGGGCCTTCCGAAAACGAATCGTGTAGGATGAAGAGCCAGTCCCGACCGGAAAGGGTCCAGACTTCTCTGGGGGTCGACGCTGTGAAAAGTCCCGACGTGGGGGGTCTGGGTGTCCTCCTCCCTCCCGCCCCCCCTCCCCCCCCTCATCGGGGGCGGGGAGTTTCCCCAAACCTTGGCGCCCGTGCTGGTAGATACCGCGTGTTTCTGCCAGCAGCTATAGTGAGTGCCGCACCATGCTGACCGTCTCCTCGGCGCATCCGAGCGCAACCCGGAAATCTCCCCCCCCCATCTTCCTTCTGCCCTCCGTCGCTCGCCTCCTGGGCCAGCGCAGCGCCGCCCCCCGCGGAGCGCCCGCCAGTCTGCCGCGATGAGCAGGGGCGCCCGGAGCTCGCCGTGCGGGCCAGGGCGCCGCTGTGGCCGAGCCCCGGCGGGCCGCGGGCTCGGCGAGTTCGCCTCGCAGGCCGAGGAGGTGCTGCCCGAGCGCGCCGCGCAGGCCGGGGCGCTGCTGGCCGACCTCGCTTTTCGCGAGCCGTGTTACCAGCCTGGAACAGATCCATATCCCTATGCTGGGCACCTCATCATCACGATGCCCATCTTATGGATTCCCTTATTCCCAACCAACCTGCGTTGTTGGGTCCTCGTTTTGAAGAGACGGTGGCCCGCGTCTCCTCTCCTCTCCTCGTCTCCTCCTCCTCCCCATCTTCCTCCGTACACCCATGTCGGCACACC
>CAUYUJ010017781.1:22500-45000 GCA_963575745.1 Prorocentrum cordatum
CCTAGTTCCCTCCTCGCGCAAATTGTCTTGCACCGATGCACCGGTTCCGCCACACATGCATTTTCCTCGCTGTGCGAGTCCAGGGTTTTACGTCGGGCACTGGCAGGCTGTGTGGGGCTGCGTGCGACAGGCATTCGGACTGGAGAGATGTGGTGCCTTGCGAGTTCCCTGCCTTTCAAAAAAAACATAAACTGTTGGCGCTCCGCGCGGAATTTTTGGATCTGCGTGGACCCCCCTCCCTGGCGCGCGGAGCGCGCAAGGGGCGGCGCCGGAGGCGCCGCCGGGGGGCCCAGCGCAGATCCTGGAAATCCGCGGGGAGCGCCAAAAGTTATCGTTTACGGCGTCTTTTCTTCTTCTACGGATGGCGAAATGAGAAGACGATGCCGATGCCCATGACAAGCATGTTGGTATCGTTCTAATTTGTGTTCCTCCTTGGGGCGAGGACTGCAGTGACCGCATGGACGTGTCCGCCTTTCAGGCTCGAGCTGCTTGGTTGACGGACAGGGTCAGTGTAAGCGGGGTCGGGGCTCAAGAGACGGGGGTCAATACAAACGGGGGTCAGTCAGAGCGCCGTTGCTTGCAGGTTCCTGGAGTGCCAGGGTCGTACCGACCCAGGCTTGCGTGCAGGATCCTGCAGGATCTTGCAGGATCTTGCAGGCTCCTGCAAGGCCCGACTGACCTGGTTCTGGATTGAACTGGGTCAGAAGATCCCCGACGGGGTGGAGGAGGGACGGAGGTCATGGAAAGTGGGTGGAAGAGGAGGACGAGGAGAAGAATTCGATTGAAAATAAGTGGGATGAGGATTGACGAGCAGGCGTGGACATGCGAGGAGGAGTTGCAGGTGCACGATCTAGTCGACAGTGCAAACAGCAAGTAGCAGCGATTGGTTGTACATGTGTTCCCGTTGGTCAGATTGCAGTTTGGCGTGACACCCGCTCTGTCGTTCGCTCTCTCGCTCTCTCTCTCTCTCTTTCTCTCTTTCCCTCCTCACTCGTTGTGGTTCTCTCTCTATTTCCCTCTCGTTATCTTGTTTTATTTCTCTGTCTCTCTCTCTCTCTCCCTATGTGTATGTGCCTTCGTCTTGATATATATATATATAAATTTATATATATATCGTGGTATGAATGCATATTATTCCATGTATTGCATAAACAATGTATGCATATACACCTATATATGTATATCGTTGTATGAGTGCTTAGTTGTTCATGAATGTATGTGTGCAAAGGCATATGTACAGATGTACCCCTCTCTCTCTATGGATGGATGGATGGACGGATGGACGAATGGATGGATGCATGTCTGTCGGTCTGCCTGTCTGTCTGTCTGTATGTGTGTATGTATGTATGTATGTATGTATGTATGTATGTATGTATGTATGTATGTATGCATGCATGCATGCATGCATGCATGCATGCATGCATGCATGTATGTATGTATGTATGTATGTATGTATGTATGTATGTATGGACCCGGACTGGTGCCTCAGTGCCGCATGGGGGGGGCCAGATGAGCCTCGACTCGCCAAAAGGGCTCTCGAGGGGGCCCTGAGGCCACCAAAACGCCCCTAGCACGCCCACCATGGCTTCGAGACGGCCCACGTGGCCTCCAAGACACCCCGAGAGAGCTTCAAACTGCTCTCCGCTAGAGGCCCAAGGGGCGAACATCAGCGATTGACCTTGGGTGTTTCAAGGATTTTCGTGTGGTCGCCTGCTCCGCTGCTCGACGCCCAGACACGGCACACGAAGGGCTCCAACATACCCCAAGAGGGCGCCAAGGCGGCCCAAGAGAGCGCCCAAGATCGCCCATGAGCCTGGACACGCCACAAAGGTCCCGAAGGATCGGGGGTGGACAGAGCCCCCTCCCTGGCACGTCGATTAGTGAAGTGTCCGTTTTCGCTTCTCGAAAGGGCGCCGCGGCCGTCATTTTCCAGGCTTGCGCTCGCCAGGTTTGGGCCCGAGGTCTTTTTCACTAAACTACGTTTTGCTACAGAAGGTTCTGTTCATCCCCGACAGAAAGGTCCTAAATGAGGCCCAGAGGGCCCCCAAACGGCCCCAGCACGCCCGCCATTGCTTCGATGCGGCCCGCGAGGCATCCAAGACGGCCCAAGAGGGCCCCGATTTTCTCTCCGAGAGAGCCCCGATGGGCGACAAGCATGGATCCCCCTGCTGATTTTTCAAGGATTTTCGCGAGGTCGCCTGCTCCGCTTCCCGACGCTCCGAGAGGGCACAAGAGGCGTCCACGATAGCCTCAACACGTCCCAAGAGGGCGCCCAAACGGCCCCACAGGCGCCCAAGATGACCCAAGAGGCACCCAAGGGCGGCCCCCCGACGGATGGGCTTGGACATGCCAAGAGGCCCGGAAGGAGGCCCACAAGGCCCCCAAGCGGCCCAGCCCGCACCCCACCGCTCCGTTGCTTCGGGGCTGCCCGCGGGGCGTCCGGGACGCCCCGGGAGGGCTCCGAACTGCTCTCCGAGAGAGCTCCGATAGGCAAGACTCACAAATGTTCCACTTGTTGTCAAGGATTTTCGCGTGGTCGCGTGGTCCGCTCCACGACGCTCGGAGTCGGCACAAGAGGCGTCCACGAGAGAGCCCCAACACACCACAGGAGGACGCCACTACGAGCCTGGGCATCCCAGAGGTACTGCGCGCGGCCAAGGAACCCCAAAAGGCCTCCCAAATGAGCCTCGACATCCCGAAAGGGCCTCGCACAGGCCTTTACAAGGGCCCCCTTTTTATCAGGTTCCCGGAGAGCCTTCCGCGAACGCGATTGTCGCCGCCAGTCGTTGGAGCAGGAGGTTCTCCAGCATTTCCCCGCTGTTTTGCTCGTTCCGCTTGCCGACGCTCCAGCACTGCCCAGGACGTTCTCGGGGGCCACATGTGAACCCTACCCCTACCCCCCACGATTCTGAGGAGGAGGGTGGGGTTCACTTCGCTTGGGAGCTCCCGAACGGATTGAACCCCACCCTCCCCCTCAGAAATCGTGGGGGGTAGGGGTTATCAACCGATGGTAGCACACGAAGTCTACTCGGGATTGTTCGTAAAGAATTGATAATCTTGATTATCGGCCGTATGAAACGAAACGCAACCTTTTACATGACTCAGGGGCCCCTGAACATCAAACGGCGATGGTACATGGCAATCGAACAGCAACGCTGCAAACAATACATCACGTCTGTGCTAAACTGCATACACACTGGCAAGAATAAACACTACGCAAATTCGGTAGAACAGAGGTGATAACGACACGGGCGGAAAAAGGAGTTAGCACAGATTTGCTATAAACCAATCATCGCCTAGAACAGGGCTCCCCGGAACTTTACCAGGAAACGAAACTCAACTCAAAACTCGCAAAACGATCGGGAACAGGACCGAAGCTAAAACAGACAAACATCCCTGACACCGCAGGTCCCAGGACACAAACCTTGTCCGACAAGACTGTGAAACCACCGGCGGTCGCGACAGCGACATATATCCCCTTAATTATTTTCGGCAGCCAGGCGATCGGTCGACCTCGCCTGGCAAACAAGTCCGCGCCTCCGACGGCGCTCAGCAAGTCGTGCTTCTCGAAGCACCTCAGCAAGTGCGGCATCGCCGCCACGTCGCCATAGGCGTGGGTCCCCTTCGTCGTAACGATCAGCTGAAGAATGCCCCGTGGGCGTACTCCGGCAACGGCTGGAACCTCGGCTGTGCCAGGTCTAGATTGTAGCGTGTCGGAGCCTGGCAGCACATGTCGCGCGTCTTCTTCTGCTTGATCGGCTTCGTGCTCGTGCCTGTCGTGGCGGTCTCCGCCGTCGTCGATCTGGTCGGGACCCGTCCCGTCTCCAGCTCCAGCGTCTTGTAGTCTGCGCTCGTCGTCTTGCTCGTCAGGTGCATCCACCACACCCCTGCGCAGAACCCACAGCCGAACGCCAGGATGAGGCATGTCACGATGCCTAGCATGAGCAGCTTCGTGATCAGGTCGCTCCAGTCGTCGGGCGCCGGTGTGTTGAACAGCTCAACGCCGCTGGGCGTGTACTTCATCAACTCTCCGGCTGCACTCGATGCTCCGCTCGCTGCCAAGGTTGCCGCCAACCTCGCACCACTCGCGCCAAAATGGCGCTTCCTCTGCTTGGGCTTCTCCTTTGGCTTTGCCTCGAACTCGTCCGCCAGGTCATCTCCAGCCTGGTCCAGCTCCTTCTCGCGCTGCTCCATCGCGCGCTTGGTCAGCTTCTACCCGGCCACGAAATTCGGGTCGTACCGTAGAGCGTGAACTCCACGGCGCAGCACGTCCGCCATCTGCTGGCGTGCGGAGAGCTTCGTCAACCCGTCCGCCATCTGCTGCTGGGTGTTCACCCACTTCCACACTGCGCCGATCTCTTCCATCTGTTCGTTCACAATCTTCACCTCGATGGCTGTCCGCTTCTCCGTGATGCCCAGGCCTGCTGTGGCTGACCTTGAGGCGTCGTAGAGACACTTCGCGTCCGTGATGAACGGCGACTCTCCGAGGTACAGCATCGCTTGGTCTGGCTTGAAGTCTGGCCGCAAGCTCAGCGTCAGGTAGATCTTCACCCACATCAACGAATCCACGCCTAGCGCAGCTGCCTGCGCCTCCGCGGACAGCGAGCTCCTGCACAGCCGCACGAGCTTCTTCGAGGCCCACTCCACCCCCACGAACGGTGTCGGATTGCCGTTTCGCAGGTCGTCGTCGGGTCCAACGAAGATCGTATAGCCACCCTGCGAGCTCCCGTCCAGGCGGCTGGCCCAACTCGCGTCGGAGTAGCCTCCCACGCGCAGCTCGCTCCAGGCCTTGTCGAACCCGAAGTAGAGTCCCACGTCCGCGTTGGCCTTCAGAAAGCGCAGATCCTTGTTCGCGTCTAGGAGGTCCTGCACCGTAGCATTTCCCGTGGCCGCTGCCCTGAAAGAAACAGTTGCTGCGGCTATCATCACTCCTTGGGCCGCGGGCCACTGCAGCTGACCGTTCAGGGTCCTGAAACTGGTGAGCTCCCTCGGCGTCAGCGCGCTCGTCGGGTCCGCCCGGCGGTGCTTCTCGATGGTGATGGGCTTCACCGCGTGCAGGTACTTCTCGAACTTCAGGGTCACCGCGTAGGTGCTGAGAGACTGCTCCACCTCGCCACCAGTGAAGATCAGGCTCGGCCCGAAGTCCCACTTGCCGAACGTGAACTTCTGGTTGAGCGCGCCCAATCTCGCTTGGAAGCACTCCGAGTTGTCCAGCACGGTGTGCAAGTCGTCCTCACAGTTGACTCCCTCGCCGCATCCGATGAAGTCGTCCACGTGCTTGCCGATCAGGCCGTCCACCACGTAGGTCTGGTCCTCGAAGCTGCACACGTCGAACGGGTCGTCCTCGACCTTCGCCGGGCGCAAGGACAGCAAGAGGCAGTCCTCGAGCCAGTGGTTCCTGAACCCGATCTCCTTCGTGACTTCATCGGACCGGTAGTGCCAGAGCTTCGGCGACCTCGGGTCCCCGAAACACGGCTTGATCATCTTCAGCAGCTGTCCAGGTTGCAGGCCGATCTGCTGAGAGAGCATCTCCCTCATCTCCTTCGTCGGGCTCGCGTACAGCTTGAGTCCGCGTACGCTCACGTCCTCCGCCTGCAGGAATGCGGACTTCACATCCGCCGTGAACAGCCTCCACTTCCGTAGGGACGCCCAGAGCATGACCGTGTGCCGGCCCAGTCTGCTCAAGGTCGGCGCCTCCTTGTCGAGCTGGCCCTCGGCGACGTCGCGATGCTTGAACCCCTGGTACAGCACGCGCGCGTTGGCCACCTTCTGTCCGTCTTTCATCTTCCACTTCAGCAAGAACCGCAGCGGACAGCAGGCTGCCGGGTCCACGTCTTCCTCGTTAATGGGCTCCCAGCCGTCGTTCTGATTGAACACCTCGAGGGCCTCCAGCTTCGCTGCGTAGAACTGTTCCTTCTCCTCGGGCGTCAGCTTCCCCTCCACGATGGTGGGGGCTTTCCGCTTGAAGGCCAGCATGTAGACCGTCTCAGTGGACTCTTCCAACAATAGCATCTCGTCGTCCACTTCTTCAAGCAGCGTGGCGTGCTCGTCAGGAGGGTTCAGCTTGGCCCACGTCAAGCGGGCTCGCTTCGATAGCGGCACGCCATCCAGCTTCTCGGCCTCCTCTACGCTCCTCTTGGCCATCGTCTCGATGTGGAGCCGGCTGGGCTCTGGCGCTGCATGGCTCGATGCACTTCCGCTCGCGGCGGCGCCATCGTCAGCCGCTGGGGAACGTGGTGAGTCTCGATCAACTGCTTCCACGCCACCAGGATCGCTCGGCTGTGCCTCCTCGGGAGTTGCCGCTGCAGCTGCCCCCAATGCCTCTCCGGGCTCCTCCGGGTCTGTCTCCTGGACGTCGGGTCCCCGCGCCTGCGGCTGGTCCCCCATGTCGTCCAGGTTGCCGTCGTACTGGGGCGTCTGCCCCTCCTCCGCCAGGTCCCTGTAGTTGCAGGTACCCTTCGTTCGCTTCAATGCGCGGCGCAGCTTCTCGATCAAGCTGAGCGGGCTGTCGGGGTCGTCCCCGCGGCCCTCGCGCTCGCGGGCCTCGCCTGGCAGTTCGGGCCGTAGCTGCTCGACCGTGCACCTGTAGATCACGCACCCGTGTGTGGCCCAGACCACTGAGGTGTGCAGCACGTCGTCCTCGTTGGGCTTCGCCTCCACGGCCGCCACCAGCGCGGGGCCGAACCAGTGGCACTTCTCCAGGCCACGCGAAGGCTCCGGTCTCCAAATGTAGACCCACTCGCCAACCTCGTATTCTCGGCGGGTCGGCCTGCTGCGGGCCAGCAGGGCCGCGCGCACGGCGCGCGAGCAGTTGGCCTCGATGAAGGCCGTGCCGGCAGCGACACGCCGCAGCATCATCTCGTGCACCTCGCTCCTCGGGTCGACCAGCGCGGACTGCTCGGCCAGGCCGAAGTCCTCGTCAGTGAGGGCGCCCGGCACGCGGGGCTGAGTCCCCAGCACCAGCATGGCGGGTGAGAACCCGTGCACGTTCCGCAGTAGGTTGCGCTGGCTGGCCGTCATCCGAAGGGCTGTCTTGAGCGAGTCGTCGGGGAACTGCATGTGGTACTTGCTCAGCTGCTCCCTCCGAACCGCGTGGTTCCGCTCCATCAAGCCCAGCTTGTGATGCGCGCCCTTCGGTATCAGGTCGAGCTTGATGTCGTGCTTGCTCATCCAGGAGTGCATCTTCTTGGACGTGTGCGAACCGCCCATGTCCATGCGCATCGTCTCGGGCTTGCCGGCCCAGCTGATCCAGAGCTTCTCGAAGAGCTTCTTCTCCTTCTTGAAAGTCTCCTTTGCGATGGGGTAGTCGACCTCGTAGCGCGTGAACTCGTCCATCATCGCTAGGATCTTCCGTTCCTTCGTCTTCCAGGTAACGTAGTACACGTCAGTGCTGACCACCTCGTTGAAGCGCTTGGCCTTCGGGAGCACGGCCACGCGCACGGTGCGCGGTCGCTGTCTCTTGAGGCAAATCTCGCACTGATATAGCCTGGCACACTGGATCCACTCTGCTGGGGCACCTGCGTGTCGCATGGCGTTGGCCAGCGCCGCATTCGAGGGGTGTCCCAGGCTGACGTGGGCGCGCTTGACCGCACGGATGGTCGAGACGTTGAAGCGCTTCATCAGCTCCTGCATTACGTCTGTGTACTCGATGGCGTCGATGTCCTTGTGCACTTCCTCGGCTGTGTAAATCTCGTCGATGTCGGCGGCCATGCCCTGGTAAGCAATCAGGTAAGCCATCCGTCGAGCCATCGGCGCGGGGTAGTTCTGAGCCTGCTGGGCGAGCTTGCCGCGTAGTGTCACGTGCTCGCCCCTGCACTCGCACCTCAGACCCATGTGATCGACGAACTCCTTGTTAGTGGACTGCAATCGCGTCGGCTTCTGGTACGGCATGTCCACTCCCTTCATGGGGAACTTGGCTCCCAGGCGGCACTGGTCCAGTCGGCAGTGGTGTCCCGGCAGTGCCTTCCACGTCTTGGTGTTCCAGTGCGCTCCTGACCATGGGCCTTCCACGTAGGCGTGTCGGCCTCCACTCAGCTGCTTCACGAACGAGTCACGGACCAACTTCAGAAACGTCTTCTCCTCGCGCACTCTCGCCTCGTGGATCTCCGCGGCGCGCTCTGCTGAGAGCGAGGCGTTCACGTACTGCCACGAGCACCATACTTTGCACGGGGGTGCGAAGAAGATGTCGTCGGGTCTCTCGACGTCGATCTTCCTCAGGAACGCCTTGATCACCTTCGGCTTGGAGAAATCCCAGCCGTCCTCGAGGCGGAACTGCATGACGTCCACCATGGGGTACTCGAGCAGCGCTTGCGACAGACCTCCTGCGTCCACGAATACCTCCCAGACCTTGCGCGGCGGGGGTCCTCGGAGCATCTCCTTCATGCCGTCGCATGCCTGCTCGAGGGCCAGGGCCAGGTCGGTGTAGGTGTCGGGGTCCATCGTGCTCGGTCTAGCGCTCTCGCTCGAACCCGCCACCGAAAACTCCTGGGTCCACTCACTTCCCACGTCGTCATTGTCACTGATGTCGTAAAACTCGGTGACCGTCTCGAGGTAGTACGCGTCGGGGTCCACGTCGGACGATTCAGAATCGTCCTCGGACTCGCTCGGCGGTGCCTCGGACTCCTTGTCGGTCGAATCGTCGCTGCTGGGCTCGCCCTCGGTCGGCGCGCCCTCGTTCATCGCGTCGTCGGTGGCCCTGCCGGCGCCACCCAGCAGGTCGATGATGAAGTGCCCCTTCTCGTCTCGCTCGGACTTCATCCAGCCTTTGTCGGGGAGGTCCTTCATCATAAACGTGCCGGCGCGGTAGTCCTGGACCAAACCCCACTCTTCCATGCACGGCCGGGCGATGAGCAGCGGCGTCCACCCCTCGACGAGATGGATCGTGATCTGCTTCTTGACGCCGAACGGCCACACGTTCAAGGTCACGGACCGCTTGGCCTCCAGCGTCTTGCCGTCTCCGAATCGGAATCGTCGGTCGCTCTTGCCGTACTCGACCTCGTGCAGCAGCTGGCGTGAACGCAGCAGCTCCTCCCACTGCGCCCAGATCTTGTCGCCCATGACGGGTCGCGTCGCACCGCCGTCGCTGATGCCCTTGCCCGTCGACATCAGGTACACCTCCTCGGTCGAGTTAGCGTACTCTAGCGTCTCCACGTCTTCTACCATGGCGGCGTGCTCCGAATCGGGCTTCACGAGACCTCCTCCACGGAATCGCTTGAACCTCGGGCCGTGCTGCTGTGTCGAGCCTGTAGCGGTCGATCCTGCCGGCGTCGCCGTCGGGGGCCCGTTGAAGATGTTCACTTTCGGCCTGAACACCTGGCGCGAGCCGGTGCCCTTGCCTTTGCCTTTGCCTTTGCTGCGGCCCTTGCCCTTGCCGCCCGTCGGCTTGGCAGAGCGCGACGCGCCCTTGCCGTGTTGAAAGTTGTTGTCGGGCGCGACAGCCACGATCGGGTAAAACCCTCTCGACTTGGCGATCTCCGCTACGCGCCTCTTCGCATCCACGAAACTGAGGTAGGCCTCGTCGCACGCGATCTGGGCTTCTTCCACATCCTGCGGCAGCTCCTCGGCGACGTCGGCCTCTTCCTCGTACTCTTCAGCGTCGTACTCCTCGTATTCGTCGTAATCGTATTCTTCCTCCTCCAGGTATGAGTCTTCGTAGCTCAGGCCTCGCTCCCACTCGTAGTCGTTCGTGTAGTGCACGTCGTCCTTATGACCCTGCCCAACCAGCATCCTCTCAACTCGTTTCACGTCGCGCTTGTCGGGTACGGCTTCGGCTCCATATGTATCGAGTAGGGCCTTCTTCACACTCATCCAACTGAGGCCATTGGCACATTGACTTCGCACCTGGGCGGCGCCCGAAGGTGGGACGGCCGCTCGTGAGAGGAGGTGCCAGCCCGCCAGCATGTCGGGAATCTCCATGCCGACCTCCTTGAGCTTCCTCAGCTCTCGCTTGTGACGCAAGCAGTAGAGCTTCATCGTCTCCTTATCCTGGCGAGCGAACTTGCCGAAAAACTGATCTGTGCGGGCTGGCAGCTCGGTCTGGTTGTCGTACTTGTAGTACTCGTCGAGGACCTGGAACAGCGGCTTGAAGGCGTCCTCGGACTCCAACTGATCCAGGTCGATGTCCTCCGTAGCCTCCGCGGCTTCACCCTGCAGCGAGTTCATGATCAAGAACGCGCCCTCGCTGATCGCGGTGGTGCCGCGCTTCCTGCAGCAGCGCTCGAAGACCTCCAGCTTTCGGCGAAAGACTCTGTAGCCGTCGGTCGTGAGCAGCTCGTATGTCGGCGCCGTCTTGGACAGGCCTGCGTCAAGGCCTCTTCCCCCGCCGTCCCAGGCGGAACTCGCCCTCTGCCACCAATCGTTCCAGTCCCCGCCCTCGGCATAATGACCCTCCACGGTGCTGTCGGGAGATGGCGGGACTCTGGACGTCTCTGCTGTCGGTGCGCTGCCGGCGGCAGCTCCTGCAGCGGCGGCCGCTGTGGCCGCGGCGCCAGGCGCCCTCGCGGGCGGCGGTGACGCCGGAGTGGCCTGCGGCCTCGGCGGACCCCGCGGGCGCGGGTCCGCTGGCATGGCGGCGGCGGTGGGGAGCCGGAGTGTGGATCTCCGGCTCCGCTACCAATATCACCCGATGGTAGCACACGAAGTCTACTCGGGATTGTTCGTAAAGAATTGATAATCTTGATTATCGGCCGTATGAAACGAAACGCAACCTTTTACATGACTCAGGGGCCCCTGAACATCAAACGGCGATGGTACATGGCAATCGAACAGCAACGCTGCAAACAATACATCACGTCTGTGCTAAACTGCATACACACTGGCAAGAATAAACACTACACAAATTCGGTAGAACAGAGGTGATAACGACAGGGGTAGGGTGCGCCCCGAAGGCCTCAATTTGCCCTCCATCTCCAGTTTGGGGGGGGGGTCGGGGAACATTGAAAAAACACACATGCAGCCCGCACCCCCCCCCAACCCGAGATTCGGGTCTTCGGGTTGGGTTGGGGTGGTCTGGTGGGTAGTCAGTTCTCCAGATTGCATCAAATCATTCTCCGGGGCGTTCTCCTCCTCCTGGTCCTCCTCCTCCTCCTCCTCCTCAGCCAGCTCGGCACAGACAGGATGCTGCCTGGCCGACCCTCTGCACTCACGTTCTATCCATACTTTATGCTACTCTCATGTCGCTGAGGTGTTCCAGCTTCTGGCGACTCGCTTGCGCAGTCATGTCTACGTTTCCTTTGACGATTGGTTCCTACAATCCCATGCAGTCCGCCTCCCTCGACAGGTTGATTGATATTGCGGACTGCACGAAGAACTTCGACGGTATAGCGCTCATCGGCACACGCAGCAAGGCCACCCGAGGGACGACTCTTCGTAAACGGCAGGTGGGAAACAGGGTGGTCATCGAGGCGGGCTGGACTACAGGTGAGCTAACTAACATGCATTGTGGTGTCTCTATTATGTGGGGATCGCGGGTGAAGGTGGAACATTGAATACGCACAGAGTGTACTCCCTCCTTGATTGGTGGTCGTGGTCTTCTGTGCCGTGCACGCTCTGGCAGATACGATGTGACAATCATTGCACTCTACTTTCCTCCCAAGCCTAAGTACTCGCATGAGTGGACACGATATCGTCGCACAGTGAACGAGTTGATTGCATGGCTGGCTCCCCGTCTGGCGTCGCTACCTCAGCGTACGACTCCATTTGTATGTGCTGATGTCAATGATGGTATGGGGCTTATCCAGATGAATGGTCAATGGGTTTCTGATGAATTGATGGTTGTCAGGCCTGAGAACGCCACACGAGGGGTCTTCGCAGGGGCTGAGCTGGCAAAACTATTCTCACTCCACGGACTGCAGGTGGCGAACAGCTACAAAGGCTTCAGCCCCACGTACTATGGCCCTCGCGGGGAATCTAGCTGGATTGATATTGTTGCGGCCCCAGTTGCACTTGTACAACATTGTCGGAGTGCGGGCCCGCTTCACCGACTGAGCAGAAAATTACAATATGTACGACGACGTGAAGTATCTGATCATTTGTTCATCCACATGGGTCTTGATTATGTGCTGGATCCCCAGGCGGTCAGTTTTTCGGTGGAACGTCCAAGATGGGATCTCGATACTCTTATGTTGGCGCTGCGCAAGGGCATTGGCAGGAGAGACTTCTTGGAGGCGGTCGAGAGGCGCATCCATAATGATTCCGAGTTGTGCGACCGCTTGCTTTCGTTACCTACGGCGGACCAGGCTTTCGATTACTTGAATGATATGCTGATCCAGACTGGCCAGCAGTTCTTTGGCGCTGAGGCGCGCCCGAGACATCCGATGGCTCAGGAACGGCGTGCTCTTCTGGATCGACGACGCGAGCTTCGCATGGGACTTGCATGTGCTGTGAGTGATGATGAGGAGCAGCAGATAGTGCAGCAGCTTTCCGAGTTATCTCGACAGAACGGCAAACGTCTCCGACGCGAGGCGCGTGCTCGACAGCAGCAGCTAACTGAGGAGATACACGAGCTCTGGAGGGATCGACGACTCGCCGAAGCATCTCGACTCTGTCGACGCGTAGGAGGTACTCGATTCGGACCGAAACGACGCGATTATCTTTCGATACGTGGAGTTGTGGCTAGTGCGTCTGAGCTTGCTGCCGATTTTTCGCGTCCTGGAGCCGAGGGGGGAGTGGGAGCTACGCAGATACCACAATGGGAGGGATGGAGAGACTGGCTTCTGTCTCGTGCGCTACCTCATGCTGAACCTACATATGCGGAGCGCAAAGCTGCCAGCCTTGACCTCAAGGGAATCCGTCGGGCCCTCTGCATGGGCCCCTCCTCTGGAGCTATGGTGGCTGGTTTTGCACCCGCTCAAGAATTGCAAGGTGAAAATGGCTGGTCTTGGTGCTTCCAAAGAGGGGCTGCGTCTTCCTGAGTTCCAGAAGTTTGTCTTCGGGAGTCTTGCGAGGATTCGGAGTTCGGGATGGGCACCTATCAGGTGGCACTGTAGTGAAGGGGCTCCTCTTCCCAAGCCTGATGGGAAAACTCGCTGGGTCCACCTCTTAGATCCCATGGGCAAGCTATTCATGACTAGCTTGATGCACCAACGTGGGCCGGGTTTTTTTGGTGATTGCGACCACGGTTTTGTGCCGTATCATAGGCGTGAGGAGGCGCAGCTTGCACAGAATATTAGTGGGTATCATCTGTGGCGTGAAGGTCTCTTGCATGTGACGAACGCGCATGACCTCGCCAACGCGTTCAGCTCGAGCAGCTGGGAATCTATGCGAACGGCAATTTCATGCATGTTCTGGGCAGATTCCTCGGGCTTTGGGGAGCAACGATATAGGTGGGCAGTGATTCAGCTTCGGGGTTCTGATGAGCAGGTGACGTTGCGACCCAGCAGCGGGGGCCTCATGGGAGACGGATTTGCCGTTCGCTCGTTCGTGCACACGTTCTCGCCTGCTGTTGAGCGCTGGCGTGAGGCCCAGCACCAGTGGGATCGTTACTCTCGCTATTTGCATGTCCGCTGCCCCGTGTCTGGCACGATGCAGGACCTGTCCTTAACTAAGTACGCGGATGATTTGACTAAGAAGCTGGCGGGAGGGAGGTTTACTAGTCTACGGGAGCTTATCGAGCTTAGCCGACGTAGCAATGACGATCTAGACGAATCTCTCCTACTGGATGGGTACAAGCAGAATCTTAGCAAGCAGGATACGCTGGTATGTCTAGTGGGGAGGGGCTCCTCTGAGGCACTTCGACTTCTGCGCGAAGGTGCATTGTCTTTCCCTGGGCGTGCTGCTCAGATTATAAAATCGCTAGGCTTCAAAATGTCTGCTCGGCCTCACCGATATGCTGTCGAACTAAAAGCAAGATGTAACGCAATGCAGTCTGGTTTTTACTCCATGGGGATTTTCTGGCAACTTCCTGGGATACCGCATCGATTGAGACGCTGTCTTTTCATGAGCAAGGTTTATAATGCAGGACTTTCTGGGATTGAAGCGTATGTGCCTACTGGTACAGAATATCGGAGGTTGACGAATCAGATTGCATCCTTTGCTCGGCGTGCTATGCGTGGTGATGCGTTTGATCCACACGCTGAGCGCCATCCTCGTTCTCTTTCTAATGCAGATGTGCTGGCCTACTGGCGGCTGGTGTCTCCCGAGCTGGAAGCTCGGATTCGGCGACTACGGTTCTTGCAGGAACTGGTACGTCGGCCGCAGTTTCACAAACAAGTCGTTGCTGCGCTCTTCGCTACTGTTGGAAAATGGCACTCGTTTCGGGGAGATGGTTGTCTAGGTCCTGAGGCTCATCCATGGGTAAAGATGTACTGGGACGACGTGGAGGCCCTAGGAGTCCTTGGAGAGGGTCCTGACCTGTTAGCTCTTCTTGATGGGCGTTTCTTGGAGCTGTTTCGGTCTGAGGAGGCGGGGGGGAAGTTTATGAGTATTGATGTTCGTGAGCTTCGGAGTAGATCCTTAGCTGTAGCCGTACCCCCTCCTGAACATGTTCCTGGTCCTGGACCCGAGCCTGACTTTATCCCTAGTGTGATCGAGATTGAGAAACAGTATAAGTGCATGATGTGCGACAGCAGTGGCAGTATTTGTGGAGCTATCTTACCGGACCGACGTGCAGTACACACCCATATTATAGCTAGACACGGGTATCAGGCCCTATCGAGTATACTGAGTGTCTCAAACCAATGCTGTGTGTGTCTTACCACGTTCGCCTCACGGACAATATGTCGACGACATCTGCGTGATTCGTTAGATCGAGGATTCTGTAGTGATGTACATGTCCGACACCTTCAGCCTCCGAGTATCCCTTCATCGTACCAGTGCCCACTATGTGTTTTCTATGGTCGCAGATTTGAGGCTCTTCAGAGTCATTTGAGAACACACCTTGATCCTTGTCCTGAGCCCCACCCTCCTTGGCTTCGAAGTCGCGGCGCCCATGAGCATGGACAAGCGTCCCGCCTGGATGCTCGAGGCCCCGACGCAGGTAGAGGACGGCAGCGGCGAGCCTGCAGCCAAGAGAGCAGTTTCCGCATCGAAGGTCGTCGAGGCCGCCAAGAAGCAGGCTGGGGGAGGGGGGGACATTTTGAAGCAGCTCGTGATCATTCTCACGAAGCTGTCTCTCGCCAATGCTGCAGAGCTGAGGGACATCTGCGGCGTCGTTTTTTTCACCTTCCTTGCCCCGATGGAGAACGTCGCGGCCAAGGCCGCCAAGGCAGCAGGCGTCAAGTATCACGCCACCGTGCAGTCTCTGAAGGAGAGCGGCAGCGACGGATCGTCTCTCGGTCCCCCGTTTCTGCAGGTGTGGGCAGCACTGATCCAAGCCGCAGGTCAAGATCCGCAGTGCCCCGAGGATTGCAAAAAGTGCTTCTTGGCGTATTGGAACGATGTCGTGCTGCAGCGAGATCTCATGTCGCTCGCGGACGAGGTTCGGGCCTGCCGTATCAGGGTCACACGCAAGCAGGAACAGAAGTCGGAAAAGTTCAGGTCGACGTTTGCGGTGGATTCGCGGATGCCCGATCTCGAGCGCCACCTTGTCCAGTATCTGAAGACGGTGGGTGGGGAGCGCAAGGTGGGAGCAGCTCCACGTGGGGCACTGGAGAGAGACGCGTCGAAGTTGCTGGATCGCATCACACGTTGAGCGGAGTGAGTAGGAGGATAGCAAGCGGAGATGAGCAAAAGTATGGAGTGGGGGACGTGGGAGCTGGGACGGTGGGTGGCGGGAAGGAGAATGCAGAGGAGCGGCGCTTGGCTGCCGCTGCGAGTGCCCGAGCTGTGTCCCAGTTTGCACGCGAGGTGTTGCGGCGACCGATGCTGGCGAATTCGGCTCGTCTCAGAGAGTTGGCGGCTAGGGGGGCCCTCAATCTCCGACCTCCTCCTCCTCCTCCGAGTGCTGCTGCTGCTACTGCTTCCTCCTCGTCCTCGGGGGCCCCTCAGCCTTTTAGGCTTGCCGAAAATCATGTCCTGGAGGGTGTCTCTGGAGACTCGCGCCAGTTTATGGCCCAGGGACGCCGAGTTTTAAGACCAAAACCTAAGCCGCGGGCGAAGTCTCGGGGGTAATTTTGTTACTTTTTGTAGGGCCTTGAAGGCCGTCTGATTGGTGAGTTTGAGTCGTGCCGCCGCCCCCCTTGAGCGCGTACACCCGCGCCGCAGGGCGGGTTGGGGCCCGAGCACTCGGCCGTGCCCGCAGTGGCTGGATGCCGTGTGAAGCTGCCTGCGAAGGCCACTCAGGGGCCAACTTTTTGCTGCCATGAGGTGACTCGTGGACACGGCCCCCCAGAGTCGATCTGATCTGATCTCTCCTCCTCCTCCTCCTCCTCCTCCTCCTCCTCCTCGGGCTGCGAAGTCCCCAAAAAGTCTTCCCTTGGCACTGCCCAGGACGTTCTCCAGACTGCACCAAGTCATTCCGAGGGGGCGCGAAGGCGCCCCAGGAGGCGGCCACTCTGGCACCTGCAGGCCCCAAGACGACCCCCACCTCGACGCGTCTAACGGTCGGGGGTGGACAGACCTCCTACCCTGACACGTCGATTAGCGAATTGGCCGTTCTCGGTTCGCGAGAGGCCGTCGCGGCCGTCATTTTTGCGGGTCCAGGTCCGTCGGTTTCGGTCCCAGGCCGTTTTCACAAAGGGGAGTTTTACTAAAGGGAGGTTTGCCCACCGAAACGGGCTCAACAGGCGGCCGAGGAGCCCCAGGTGCTCCCCAAATTGGCCTCGAAACCCCGAAAAGGGCCCTGCAGGGGCCTTCGCGAGGGCCCCCACACGGCCGCAACGAGCATGTTCCCAGAAGCCCTTCCGGGAACGTGACTGTCGCCGCCAGTCATCGGAGCAGGTGGTTCTCAAGCATTTCCCAGTGGTTGTTTGTTCCGCTTGCCGACGCTCCAACACTGCCCAGGGCGCTCCTCATAGCACCAAACCGCCCCAAGAGGGCGCCGCAACAGCCCCAGAGGCGGCCAAGCTGGCCCAAGAGACCCCAAGACGGCCCAAGGATTCTACAGGTGGCCGATGATGGTGGTGATGTTGATGATGTTGATGATGTTGATGATGATCATGATCATGATCATGATCATGATCATGATCATGAGCATGATCATGATCATGATCATGATGATGATGATGATGATGATGATGATGCTGATGCTGATGCTGATGATGATGATGATACTGATATTGATGATGATGATGATGCTGGTGATCATGATGCTGGTGCTGATGGTTATGGTGCTGTTGATGCTGAAAATGATAATGATGATGCTGCTGATGATGATGATGCTGATCCTGGTGTTGATGATGATGAGGAGGAGGAGGAAGAGGAGGAGGAGGAGGAAGCGGAGAAGGCGGAGGATGAGGCCGAGCGGGAAACGGAGGGCGGAGACAGGGGATGATGATGATGATGATGATGTTGATTCTGGTGATGATGCTGATGATGATGATGGTGGTGATGAGGGTGGTGATGATGATGGTGGTGAGTATGATGCTGATGATGCTGATGCTGATGCTGATGCTTATGCTGAAGATGCTGATGGTCATGATGATGCTGATGCTGATAATGATGCGGGTGATATGGTCATAATGATGGTGGTGGTGATGATGCTGATGATGTTGATGTTGATGCTGCTGATGATGATGATGCTGATAATCAGGATGATGCTAAGAGGATGGTGTTGGTGATGATGATGATGACGAGGAGGAGGAGGAGGAGGAGGAGGAGAAGGAGGAGGATGGTGAGGATGACTGAGAGGAGAAGGAGGAGGAGGAGGTGGAGGAGGAGGAGGGCGAGCAGGAGAAAGAGAAGGAAGAGGAGGAGGAGGAGGAATGGGAGGAGGAGGAGGAGGAGGAGGAGGAGGAGGGTGGACGGAATGAGGACATCTATGACGAAGATGGAATCGTAACCCATACCCCGCCGATGCTCATTGCCTCCTTCTTGGCTTGCTGGGTCGCTCAAAAACTGGCCAAGGGGCCCAAGAGGGCTCTAACACGGCCAGTACTGCCGTGCTCCCAGAGAGCCTTCTTGGAACATGATTGTCACTGCCAGTCGTAGGAGAAAGTGGGGGAGGAGGAGGAGGAACACGAGGAGAATGTGGAGGACGAGGAAGAGGACGAGGAGGAGAGGAGGGGTGTGGGGGGAGAGGGCGAATCTGCGGATAGCGAGGAGGAGGTGGAGGAGGAGGAAGAGGAGGAGGAACAAACAGTAAGGAGGCGGACGGAAAAGACGGATGCATCTTTCGCTTCTCTTTGCCTTTCCTGCCTCCCTGCGTTCTTCCATACCTTCCCCCCTTCCTCCCCTCTCCTTCTCTCCCCCCATCCCTCCTACCGCGACCACGGCGACGACGCCAACGACGACTATGCTGGCGCCGACGTCGCCGTCGGCGCCGACAACCCCATTCCCGCGTCCGTGGCATCTGGGATTGCACGCTTGTCATGAGATTAGATGAGGGTAGGAACGATGAGGACGAGGGTGCGGCTTCCGGAGCTGACTAGAACCTAAGCGCGCATCGTGCGCTCGTGGGTCTAGTTGTGAGATTACATACATAATGTGCCACTATCAAAAAGGTATATAATTGAGATAAGTATACTTTGCCCGCCCTCTATTTCTACGCCATTCCCCGCCGCTCGTTATTGTACATTCTTCCTTGTGCGATGGCATATCTCTCAATATCCCCCTCTCGCTCTCTACTTTCTCTCTTTCTTGCTGCCTCTCTCTCCCTCTCTCTGTCTCTCGTGTCTGTCCGTCTCTCTGTCTCCCTCTCTCGATGTCTCTCTGTTTCTCTCTCCCTCTCTCTATTTCTTCCCCTTTGCGTGCATAGTTATGCAGTTTAGTCGATGTTCCTCTGATGCCCACGGTTGCTCGTGATAGCACTGCGCCCATCTTCGTCCTTGACAGCGCGTTGCTTTCAAGTCGCCAATCCCTCGCAATGTTTTGAATTCGGCGTGCAAGCGATTGTTTTCCCTAAGCAGCAGTCGTTGCACGTAGGGGTCCTTCGGGCATAATGGTGTGCGCAGTGACTGACGCTCGTTACGGTGGCCGTAGGTTGTGCCGATGTATTGTTGCCACAGGCTTGTCCATGGGCAGCGCAGAACTCTCAAGGCCAGAACTTGTGCCATGGGTAGCGGGCATTGTTTGTGGCCATATGATGCGCCCACGGGCCCACGGGTAGCGCCATGAAGGATGGCGATCGGTTGCGCCATGCGTGGCGCTGGTTTTGTGACCATGCGTTGCGCCCGTGGGGTTTCGCCATGGGTCGTGATCAGAAGTTGCGCCAATTGTCGTCGTTGGTCTCGCTCATTGACTGCGCTATGGGCTGCAGCCATATATTGCGCCATGGGTGCCGCAAAACCTCATCAACCATAGGCCCTTGAATTGCACCTTCCCGCGCCCCATGGATGCTGTGAGCGGGTTAGCGTTGCAGGTTGCGCCGTAGATGTGGCGCAGTTGTTTCGTCGCTACCGATTGCGCCCATGGGCGGCGTCATGAATTGCGGCCATCGGTTCCGCCATGGGTGTTGCTGATTTGTCGTCGCTGCTAGAATCTCCTGCACGGACATCATTATCGTCCTCGAGTCGTTGACAGGTTGACCCAGATGGCTAAATGGAACTGCGTTTGGCCGCATCGGTCTTACCCGTTAGTTTCCGCATAGTTTTCGAGTCAAGCCTCGCGACCTCGTGTGGGTCTGTGGCTGGTATTCGGCAACGGAGAGACATGGTGGATTCGAAAGGGCCAAAAAGAATACATCAAACATTACAGAGATTTGAAGGAGTCGACCTTTCCCCGTTGCCAACAGGCTGTGGCGGCCGTTGCCATTCGCTTGCTGGCAAGAAATAAAGGGGCCTAGTGAATGTGGTCATCGAGGCTTTTCAATTGCCACATCCCTTGCTTTCGTGCCCACCGTGCCAAATCGGTGGGGGCGGGGCGATAAGGTGCAAGGACGTTGCATGTGTAGCGCATAGCCGTCCTCAAACAGTTCTGGCCTGTACATACATTGGCGATCTCGAGCGTGTGATCTAGCACAAATCGGTTCGCAGGTTCGGCCCGCGCGCTGCCAGCAGCAGTCTTCCAGTTTCGTTGCCGCTGGTTTCGTTGTTCCGTCCAGCCGCTGCTGGGGGCCTCTGCCCTCTCCGGCGGTCTCCGGCTGCGCCACTGTCCTCCTCCGTCCTCCGTCCTCATCTTCCTGGCTGGATAAGAAGGATAAGGAAGGAGGAGGAGGAGGAGGAGGAGGAGGAGGTAGCTTCCGAGGCCCGAGCCGCAACGCCACGTTTCGGGAGGTGCGCCACACTCCACCCAGGTTCTGCCGGCGGAGTATGTCCTGGAGGCCTCCGCGATGCTTTTGCTCCGTGGCGTGTCTTTCGATTGCATCGGGTTCCTGTACCTGGCGTGCTTTTGCAAGCACGTCGTTTTCGGCACCGCCTGATCCCGAGGTTTTGCCTCCTCCTGGCCTTGTCGTGAGGCCTCCCCTTCTGTCGCCCCCTCTCTGTTAATTCAATCTTCGCGCGGCCCGCTTAGTTTCGACCGGAAGAGGTGCGCTCTCGACCCGCGAATCCAGAAAAAAAAATTCGATTACATGGAGGACATACTGCGCACGGAGCATAGCTGCAGGAGGTGCCTTCCGGGCAGTCTCCAGGAGCCTGCTCGACTTCCTGAGGCGCTTTTGGTGCCCGCCCCGGGTCTCACAATGGCCCTCCACGGGCCCCCGGGGCCTTCAGGATGCAGCCGGGGACGAGGAGGTGGTCCCGGGGAAGGCCCCCTGTGTCCAGGGCTCGCTTCCCGAGACAGATCTTGTCGTGGCGCCATCATCGCAGAGCGGATTTCGCTCGGAAAACAATGGGGTGGGCCCAGATTGTCTGGGAGAGTCTCGTTCCGGATTTCGACGTGAATTTCGTGCGGAGTTGTTTGGGGCCGGGAATGAAGATTACAAGGCATCCATGCGAAATTCACTTCGTGTATCGCTCGCCGTTTCGAGGTTCTGCATTGGCAGAAATCGACGCGAGAATCCGCTGCAGCACGTCTGCACTGTCGGTGCAGCGACCCTTCTCCCGTGTCAGACTACGGCCCGCGGATTTTGTCGTATGGAGTGCGACAGTCATCCGAATAATTCGCACACTACGTATAATGGCTTTATAAGCTGATGGAGGTCAAAGGCACCGACATATGCTTGTGATTTTGGCTCCTGGCAGCAAGCCACGATGAATGTGCCACTGGTGCCTCAGCCGTTACTTTTCCCAATCCCCCGCAGAGCCCATGATAGTGAGGGCGTTGCCTGGCGAAGCTCCGATGTCGCCTAGACGCATCTGGACCACGCCGGGCGGGAGGGCAGAGCATCGGAGGTGAGGGGGTGAGATCGAAGTTGAACGGAGAGCCCCCCTACCGGGAAATCGATTTCGGTTTCGTGTTCGTGCGTGCCGTGCGTGCGGGCGAGGCGAAGCTGCGTGGGCGGGCGAGAGAAAGTCTCCTGTGGCTGAGGCGCGGCCGGACCAAATGATTCCCTTCCGGGCGGCCGGGGGCCCGCGGTGTCCCGCCGGTGTCCCGCTGGTGTCCCGTGTGGCTGAGGCGCGGCCGGACCAAATGTCTCCCTTCCGGGCGGCCGGGGCCCCGCGGTGTCCCGCCGGTGTCCCGCTGGTGTCCCGTGTGGCTGAGGCGCGGCCGGACGAAATGATTCCCTTCTGGGCGGCCAGGGCCCCGCGGTGTCCCGCCGGTGTCCCGCTGGACGATGTTGATGTTTTGTTTTGATGACCGATAGTGAGATCGGTAGTGATATCGATTGTGAGATCGAACGTGAGATCGATAATGAGATCGATAGTGAGATCGATTGTGAGACCAAATGGGATATCGATTGTGAGATCGGTTGTGATATCGATAGTGAGATCGATAGTGAGACCGAATGTGAGATCGATTGTGGATTCTATTGTGAGATCGATAGTCAGATCGATTGTGAGATCGATCGATTGAGTTAGTAGTGAGATCACTATCGGTAATGAGATCGGTAGTGATTTCGATAGTGAGATCGACGATGAGACCGAATGTGAGATCGATTGTGAGTTCGGTTGTGATATCGATAGTGAGATCGATAGTGAGATCGATAATGAGATCGGTAGTGAGTTCGATAGAGAGATCGATAGTGAGGCCGAATGCGAGATCGATTGTGATATCGACTGTGAGATCGATAGTGAGTTTGACAGTGAGATCGATAGTCAGATCGAATGCGAGATCGATTGTGATATCGATTGTGAGATCAATAGCGAGACCGAATGTGAGATCGATTGTGGGATCGATTGTGAGATTGTTTGATTGTGAGATCGATAGTCAGATCGATTGTGAGATCTATCGATTGAGATCGATTGTGAGATCGGTAGTGAGTTCGATAGTGAGATCAATCGAGTGCGACGTTGGTCCCTCCCCCCCCTCACCTCCTTATCACCCGAAGGGTGGTCTATGCGGTAGTTTTTCGTGTTGGGCGCGCGGGGGACGGGGGGTGTGGGGCTGGCGGAGAGGGGGGGGGCGGGGATACCGGGCGTGCGTGGC
>CAUYUJ010017781.1:47500-52500 GCA_963575745.1 Prorocentrum cordatum
CTCAGGAGGAGGAGGAGGAGGAGGAGGAATGGGAGGAGGAGGAGGAATGGGAGGAGGGTGAGAAAGAACAGGAGGAGGAGACGGAGGAGGAGGAGGAATTGGAGTGGAAGCGGGAGCAGGCGGACAAGGAGGACGAGGAAGAGGAAGAAGAAGTGGTGGAGTGGGAAAACGGTGAAAAGGAGCAGTTGGAGGATGATGATGATGCTGCTGCTGATGATGATGACGATGATGATGATGATGATGATGATGATGATGATGATGATGATGATGATGATGATGATGATGATGATGATGATGATGCCGATGCTGATGCTGATGGTGATGATGATGATGACGACGATGATGCTACTGATGATGATACTGATGATGCTGCTGATGCTGCTGATGCTGCTGATGATGATGATGATGCTGATGCTGATGCCGATGCTGATGCTGATGCTGATGCTGCTGCTGCTGATGCTGGTGCTGATGCTGCTGATGCTGATGATGACGATGCTGATGCTGATGCTGATGCTGATGCTGATGCTGATGCTGATGCTGATGCTGGTGCTGATGATGGTGATGATGATAAGGAGGAGGACGAGGAGGATGCTGAAGACGGTGAGGAGGAGGATGATGCTGATGATGATGCTGATGCTACTAAGGAGGAGGAGGGAGGAGGAGGAGGAAGAGGAGGAGGAGGAGGAGGTGGAGAAGGAGGTGGAGAAGGAGGAATGGGAGGAGGGTGAGAAGGAAAAGCAGGAGGAGACGGATGAGGAGGAGGGAGGAGGAGGAATCGGAGTGGAAGCGGGAGGAGGCGGACAAGGAGGAGAAGGACTAGGAAGAGGAAGAGGAAGTGGTGGAGTGGGAAAACGGTGAAAAGGAGCAGACGGAGGGGGAGGGAGAGAGGGACGAAGATGATGATGATGATGATGATGATGATGATGATGATGATGATGATGATGATGATGATGATGATGATGATGATGATGATGATGATGATGATGTGATGGATGGTGATGATGATGATGGATGTGATGGTGATGGTGATGGTGATGATGATGATGATGCTGATGCTGATGCTGATGCTGATGCTGATGCTGGTGATGATGATGATGATGATGATGATGACGATGATGGTGGTGATGATGATGATGGTGATGATGATGATGATGCTACTGATGATACTGATGATGATGATGATGATGCTGATGCTGATGATGATGAGGAGGAGGAGGAGGAGGAGGACTGATGCTGATGCTGTTTATTGTGATAACGATGTTGATGCTTATGATGATGAGGAGGAGACAGACGATTATGCTGACAATGACGATGGCGATGTCGAATGTGATGCTGCTGATGATGATGCTGATGCTTTTGATGATGATGTTGATGATGCTGAGGATGATACTGATGCTGGTGATACTGAAAGTGTTGATGAGGTTGATGAGGTTGTTCATGATGATGATGCTGATGCTGGTATTGCTGCTGCTGTTGATGCTGGTGATGATGATGATACTGATGAAGATGCTGATGATGCTGATGCTGATAATGATGATGATGGTGATGATGATGGTGATGATGATGATGCTGATGAGGATGATGATGATGATGCTGGTGGTGGTGATGATGATGATGATGGTGGGTGGTGGTGGTTTTGGTGATAATGATGATGCTGCTGATGCTGATGATGATGCTGATGATGATGATGATGATGAGGATGATGATCATGATGATGATACTGATGATGCTGACACTGATGTTGCTGCTGCTGCTGCTGATGCTGATGATGATGATGATGAGAATGATGATGAGGATGATGATGATGATGATGATGGTGGTGGTGGTGGTGGTGATGATGATGAGGAGGAGGAGGAGGAGAACGAGGAGTAAAACAGGAAGAAGAGTTGGAGGAGGAGGAGGAGGAAGGTGGGGAGGAGGAGGAGGAGGAAGAAGAGGAGGAGATAGGAGGAGAGGAGGAGGAGGAGGAGGAGGACCAGGAGGAGGAGGACCAGGAGAGGAGGACCAGGAGGAGGAAGCGTCCAACGGACTTCAGGCACTCAGGAGGGTGAGGAGGGGGAGGAGGAGGAGGAGGAGGAGGAGGAGGAGGAGGAGGAGGAGAAGGAACAGTGGGAGGAGGGTGAGAAGGAAAAGGAGGAGGAGACGGAGGAGGAGGAGAAAGAGGAGGAGGAGGAATGGGAGTGAAAGCGGGAGGAGGCGGACAAGGAGGAGGAGGACGAGGAAGAGGAAGTGGTGGAGTGGGAAAACGGTAAAACGGAGCAGATGGGGGGTGAGGGAGAGAGGGGCGATGTTGATGATGATGATAATGATGATGATAAGGAGGAGGAGAAGGACGATGATGATGATGATGGTGATGATGCTGCTGATGACGATGATGATGATGATGCTGATGATGATGATGATGATGATGCTGATGATGATGATGCTGATAATCATGATGCTGATGATGATGATGCTGATGCTGATGCTGATGCTGATGATGATGATGATGATGATGATGATGATGCTGATGATGATGATGATGATGATGCTGATGTTGATGCTGATGATGATGGCGATGACAATGACAATGACGATGATGATGCTGCTGCTGATGATGAGGAGGATGAGGCGGATGAGGAGGATGATGATGAGAAGGAGGAGGATGATCATACTGATGATGATGCTGATGCTGGTGCTGGTGCTGGTGCAGATGCTGCTGATGATGATGAGGATGAGGAGGAGGAGGAGGAGGAGGGGGAGGAGGAGTAGTAGGCGGAGGAGGAGGAGAGGAGAACGAGGAGGAAGAGAAGGAGGAGGAGGAGGAGGAGGAGGAGGAAGAGGAGGAGGAAGGGGAGGAGGAGGAGGAGGAGGAGGAGGAGGAGGAGGAGACGGAGGAGGCAGGAGAGTGGAAGCCTAGAGGACGAGGAGGAGGAAGGGGAGGAGAGTGGAAGCCTTAGAGGACGAGTAGGCGGAGGAGCAGCAGCAGAAAGCAAGGGGACCTCCGAAAGTTCATATGCCTATGCCGGGTTTCCTTTCCTCTGCAGAACTCCGAGATCCGACGTCGCGACCGCACTGCAACGTCGCGAAAGCTCACCCATTTTCCCGTTGCATTGTTCGAGTCGGATCGATATGTGTTGATCTCATGTTCCCAGAAGCGTTTCTGGGAGCAGGGTTCCAGATTATTACGGGACCCCCGCCCAAGAGATAAGAGAACCCTTTTCCCCAAATGCCCAAGCAGTCCTCTTTCCTGTTCTAATATGCCCAGTCATTATCTTCTGTGTTGCCTACTCCCCAATCCTTATTGTTATTTCTCCCCCTCCTTCTATAGATGTGGGCGCAGCGGAGTTAGAGAGTGAAAAACAGCAGCAGGAGGAGGAGGAGGAGGACCTCCAAGTGACCTATACTCGCCGAACGTGTGTATCTGTTCATTCAGGGGCTGTTCGCAGATGTGTGAAGGGGGGGCCAGACCCTGGGGCCTCCAGGCTGGGACCTCGACTACATATGGAGGATTTGGGGCTCCGAAGCTGTCCATGATTCAGGGTTGTCTGACGTTTCCGACTCTTCTGGGCCTGCGGGGCGCCCTCTTCGTGGCCACGGCTGGACGGATTCAGCAGCTCGGCCCCGAATGCCCCCGCTGGCGGTTTGGGGATGGGGCAACCGTCCCGCCATCTGTTCGTGTTCCTCTTCCTCCCCCCGTTCTTTCTCGGGTCGGCGCGGGCGCCTTCAACAAACGCCACCGCCGACGCGAAGACATCGTCATCGTTATCGGCGGGCGTGATCAACATCAGCGCCGTCATTGGCCTTGCCGTTGTCATCGCCACCTTCATCATCACCATCATCATCATCATCATCATCATCATCATCATCATCATCATCAGCATCATCATCATCATCATCATCATTATCATCACTATTCTCATCATCGCGTCTACCATTGTCGGCTTCGCCATGATACCGCGCCCGCCCAAGTCACCGACTCGCATTGAACTGCCCGCTGGGAAGTGCCCAGCGGCCAGCGCCACTGCGGCCGCGCCGATCGCGCCGCATTAGTTGGCCGCTGTGCGCGCGAGCATGCGCGGGCTAGCGCGGCCGCAGAGATGCATCAGCCAACGCCAAGCATGCATCGCGATCGCCGCAGCATGGGCGCTGCAAGCCCAGCTGCGGGTGGGTGGGTGGGATGTGTGCAAGAGCATGGGATTTGTCAAGTCGTTTATGCAAGTCAATATCACCACGTATATTGCAGCGGATATATTGGACCACGGAGATCGCACCACAGAGAAGAATGCAACACGTCGGTGGCACCACACAAATTGCTAGAAGCACAGTGTTTACGGTTTACAGTGGCCAACATATACATAGTTGTGTTCCCCACACAGTGATTGCACTTCGGGGTCCGACTTTGTTTTCTAACGCACTGGGCCTGTCTGCAGTTTTGGTGGCGATGTGGCCGCCGTCGCCGCCCCCTCGCCGTCTCGTCGCCGCTCGTCGTTTGGGCCGTGTTGTGCACTGCGGTGCGCTGTGTTGCAGGTTTCTGCGCTGTGGTGCTCTGCGACTTGGTTTGCGTTGCTGTGCGGTTCTTTGCGTTGCGCCACAACGATTGCACCATATTGCGCCGCATCGGTTGCACAACATATATTCCTTTGTAAAAACAGAGGATCTACCACCCACCCCCCGGCGGTATCCGCCCCCCTTTCGGGTATGTGAATCATATACGATTCTGACCACATGTCCATCCTAAATATCAATTTGCACTATCCCCGGGGAACCGGTATCGGCCCCTTTGAGGTTCCCTTGTGCAAAACGATACGCGGGGACCTACTCTTCTCTAGCATAGCACTTTTTCGCGAATCCCTTGCAAAAAACGGAACGAAGTGCACACGCGCGCGTCGTCGCGCGCGCATGCCGAAATCCTTCAAAAACCCTCGGTGTCGGAAGGATTTCGCAATCGAGCTTCCAAACAACATACAAAACACGTGGTTTTGCAATACTGATTTGCTTAAAAAAGCTTACGCGCGAGC
>CAUYUJ010017781.1:57500-80000 GCA_963575745.1 Prorocentrum cordatum
GAGGGGCACGGGAGAGGAGGAGGGGAGCGAGGCGAGTCAGAAAGGGAATGAGCGAGGAGAGGCAAATAGGGAGACCGAGCAAGGCGAGGCAGTGAAGTCGGAGCAACAGCAGGAGTAGCAGCAGCAGCAGCCGCGGCAAGGGGAGCAGAAGGACATTGAGGGGAGGAGAGGGAGAAAGAAACGGAGGTGTGACCAGGACGCGGAGGACGGCATATAGCGTCGCTCTCTTCCTTGCCTCCCTCCCTCCCTCCCTCCCTCCCTCCCTCCCTCTGTTCCCATCCATGTAGGCTGTTTTCGGCGGTCTGGACCCCAGAAAACATCCAGAGGTCCTCGAACCATCCGCAGCAATTATCGCTGTGCCCACCTCTTCTCCATCCTCACGCCCTCTGTTCCCCCTCCATCCACCGCTCTCTGGTCGCGACGATGGACGCGCGCTCTTAACAGAGAAACGAAGCCAGCGACTGAGGAGGAGGAGGAGGAGGAGGAGGAGGAGGAGGAGGAGGAGGAGGAGGAGGAGGAGGATCTCGAGGATAAATCCGTTCCAGAGCGTGCCGAAACGCTCTCGGAGAGTGCCGGAACGCTCTGAGAAGGCCACGGCGCTCGAGATCTCGAGCGGCGGGGTGTCCTAGCGGCCCTCCCTCGCCTGGTGGGTGGTGGGGGGGGAGCGGCGGGGACAGCGGGGGCTCTGTGGGGGCAGCGGCGGAAGCCCAGGGGGGGGGCGGGGGGTCAATGCGAATCGGGGCCAGCCAGAGCGCCTTGAGGCGGGGGTCAACGCAAGCGGGGGTCAGCCAGAGCGCCAGATCCTCCAGGATCCCGCAGAGCCAGGGCTGCATTGACCTGGCCTAGCGCGCAGGATCCCGCAGGATCCTGCTGGATCTTGCAGGATCCTGCAAGACCCGACTGACCCGGGTCTGCATTCGTCTGGGCCCGTAGATCCCCGAGAGGCCCTCCTCCTTCGGCTGTTCCTGTTCATAACGAGGGGCAGGCAGCTCTGGGGGCCACGGTTCCAATTGCACAGCTGATGCTCGCCTTGGGACCTCATGATTGCCGCGAATGGGGGGGAGGGAAGCGTATCGTATCTATGCGGCCACCCTTCGGGTGATCAGGATGGTCGGGTGGGAAACCACGTTTCACTCAATCGATCTGACTGTCGATCTCACTATCGATCTCACTTTTGATCTTACTGTCGATCTTACGATCGATCTTCATATCGATCTCACTATCGGTCTCCTTATCGATATCACTATCGATCGCACTATCGATCTCACGACCGATCTCACTATCGATCTCACTATCGATCTCACGACCGATCTCACGATCGATCTCACTATCGATCTCACTGTCACTTTCACCATGGATCTCACTATCGATCTCACGGGACACCGCGGGACAACACGGGACATCACGGGATACCACGGGACACCATGGGATACCATCGGGACGTTATCGGGACACAACGGCGGGACAGCGGGACATCATCGACACACCTCCAGGACACCATCGAGACACCAATCGAGATACCGTGAGACACCACGGAACGCCATCGGGACACCACAGCGGGACACCCCGGGCAACCGCCCGCCACGCGGCCGGGGGGGGGATTTCTTAGCCAGAGGAGGGTTCATTCTTCTCGCCCGCCCACGCAGCTTCGCCTCGCCCGCAAGCACGACACGAATCCGAAACCGAAACCGATTTCCCGGTGGGGGGCTCTCCGTTACACTTCGATCTCACCCCCTCACCTCCGATCAATGTGAGATACGCGCTGGACCAAACAGCCGGCCAGCGAACACGATGACGTGACGGCGGTAGCGCGCGCAAAGAAGGCGGAAGAGGATGAGGAGGAAGACGGAGGACGGGGGGCGGTGGAGGAGGACGGAGGAGGAGGAGGAGGACCAGCATCACGTACCAGGAGGGAGACCACGAGGATCAGCATTACCAGGATTACCGCCAAGACAACGACTTAACGGAGCGCAGGCGCAAGCAGAGCGGAGAAGCTCGGATATGTTCGGCCGAAAACGTTCACACAAAAATGGGAGTTGCCAAGAAACGATGATAGCACCACCAAGTATGCACCTCCGTGCGACCAGGAAATTAATAAAGCTGAACGTTCACCCTATTTCAGCACGCCCGATGGCCGCGATCACGACCGTCCGCGCATCCTCAACTCTGATAACGACCCCCGCACCACCGAAGGTGCCGGCTCATTCCTCCGCCCCAGTGAGGTTGGGACCTCGGAGCACCCACGGCAACCAGGCGGGTCACTTGGCCCTTGCAGACACGGTGCCTAGAACCACGCCAGCCATTCTCTTTGCCCAAGGGGGACCAGGTGGCACGCATCCTTGAGCCTCCGACGACAAATTGGCTACAGTGGCCCGAGTGCGGTACAGTGGCGCACAGCGGACAGGATTGTCCCGCACTCGCCGCACCTGCCACCACTCGACATTGGGTGGTTTTAGCCCCGTCACGGTACCCGAGTTTCTTTAGACGCGTCGGGGGGGGTGTCACCCCCGCCGGCAGCCCCACGTCGACCCCCGTCGCTGGCAGCCACCGCGCGCCGAATGTGCGCCGACCCCCGTCGCGGCGCGACGACGAGGCGAGGTTGACCCCCGTCGAGGGGGCCCCCCCCGCTTACCAAGAAACCCCGCGCAGGAGCGGCGGAGCGCCCGAGGTCCTGGCCTGCCCCCGCCCAGCCGCGCACGGGCCGGGACCCCGCCTCTCCCACCGCTGCGCAGGCCCAGAAAGCCTACACGACTACGATGCACGCCTGAAGTGAAACAGTCCACTGTGATACGAAATCCCCTGCATCGAAGACTTGCTTTGAGCGTAAAAAATCGCTGGCCGGTGTAGCGGTACAAATTAAGTGCTTCGCCTTGGCCAGCCCCGCGGTACAAATTTAAGTGCTTCGCCTTGCCGTTTTGTTGGCTGTTTCAATGGAGGTGCAGTTGTTCGGTGCCCACATGACTGTTGCACCCGTATAATCCTGAATTCATTCCCAAAAAAGAAAGCCTACATGACTAAGTACCTTCTTTCTCTCCCCCAGGGTAGAAGCCCGGGGCCGCAACGGGAGTCAACCCGCTTGCTTTTCCCAGGAAGGGGGCCCATTGGCGCAGGTGCTGGACCAGGATGACGGAGGAGGCGGAGGAGGAGGAGGAGGAGCACGAGGAGGATGTTAGTATGGTCGGGATGACTGCGTAGGACCACTCGGGGGACCAACGCAAGAAACAGGAGGAGGAACAGAGAGAGATGGACAGAAGGAGCAGCTGGAGGACCAGGGCCAGGATACGGAGGAGTCACAACACACGTTTTTCTATGGCTACCGGTGGCCATACAAACAACCTGTGCTGTTCCATCTAAGCAATGTGGTGGGGGGGCAGGGTTCCCCCCCCAGTCCCTCAGCATCGGGTGATAAATTCGAGCATCATGTGAAGATCGGTCAGACTTCCGTTTCTGGCAAGATAGTTGCATACAGAGTTTAGCACAGGCGGGAGACTCGGGTTTGCAGCAACGCTTCCCCGCCTCCGCAGCCATGTGCCTGAGAGGCCCCACAGAGGGCCGTGCTAGCAGCACATTGCGCACTGTACACCAGTCATTATGTGAGAACGAGAGGGAGAAGAGGAACCAGGCAGATTATGCAAACCAAGAGGAGGAGGAGGAGGAGGAGGGAGGAGGAGGAGGAGGAGGAGGAGGAGGAGGAGGACCTTGAGGAGCAAGAGGAGGAAGATCATGAGGATACGAACCAGGCGTATTAGAAGGACCGGGAGGGGGATGCGGAGGATGAGGAGGATGAGGAGGATACGAATCAGGAGAATCACCAGGCATTTTTGGAGGATCAGCAGGAGGATGAATGGGGGATGGGGGAGGGGGAGGAGGGAGGCAAGAGGAGGGAGCGAAGGATGGAGGGGCGGGAAGGAAGAGGGAAGGAGGGAGGGAGGGAGGGAGGAGGGAGAGGGGGGAGGGGAGGGAGGGGAGGGAGGAGGGAGGGGAGGGAGGGAGGGAGGGAGGGAGGGAGGGAGGGAGGAGGGGAGGAGGAGAGGAGGGAGGAGGAGGAGGAGGAGGAGGAGGAGGAGGAGGAGGAGTGCGGCGCAGGAGGAGGAGGAGGAGGGAGGAGGGAGAAGGCGAGGCGATGGCAGAGGGCAGGTGGCGGCGTGCGAAGCGTGCGGGCCCTGGGAGGTGTGATGAGCATACCGCCGCCGATCTTGACGCGCTCGTTCCAGGAGCTTCCTTCGCCGCTGCAGCTCTCCTCCTCCCTGGTCCCGCTCGTTCCTCCCCGCCCCCCTCTTTTCCATCACCCTCTTCCGATCGGCCATCCTCGTCACCTCCAAAAAATCCCATGCCTCCTCCCTCCCTCCTTCCCCTCTGCTCCTGTCCCCCCCTCTCTCTCTCTCTCTCTCTCCCCTGGCCCATCCCTGCGTCGCGCCCTCCTCCTGGCCCGGGCGTCGCCTCCTCGGGGGCCGCCACGGGCGGCCCCGCCCCCCGTGGCGAGAGGGGGCGCGGCCTGGCCCGGCCCGGCCCGGCCCGCCCAGCCCTGGAGGGGCGGGAGGGACGGGACTCTGCACGGACGCCCGGCATCGCGCCCTCCTCCTCCTAGCCCTGGCGTCGTCTCCTCGGGGGCCGCCCCGCCCCCATGGCGAGAGGGGGCACGGCCTGGCCCGCCCCGGCCCGGCCCGCCGAACGCAATGGGCACGGAAAGAATGGGTACAATGCGCAGCAGCGGATCTTGTTCCTTTTGAACAGGACTCGCTGTCCACGCCGCCGCGGCCGGTGTCCATTCGAGACGGAAGGCCGCCTGCCCAACAGCGGCCGCTGCTGGTCTGGGGCAACACTTGTTGTTGGGCATTGTGCCCACTCTTTCCGTACCCATTTCGGGCGTCCAACGGGATGGGATCAGGTCGGGCCTGTCCCTCCACAGGGGGAAGATTCAAGAGTGGTCGAAAGATAGGCTGGGGGCGCATTTCTGACCATGCCTGACGGATGTTGATCATTTTTGGGGGCGACTCCCCAGCTTTCGCCCAGCATCCGCCTGTGGGGGGACGTGCCCGACCTGACCTTGGAGGGGCGCGCGGCCAACTTTCTGACCATGCTTGATAGATTTGGATCATCTTTGGGCGACTCCCCAGCTTTCGCCCAGCATCCGCCTGTGGGGGGACGTGCCCGACCCGACCCTGGAGGGGCGGGAGGGACGGGATGGGAGCAAGCCCCGGGGGCTGCTGGAGGTGGCCCGGGTTCAAGGGTTCAGTCGGGCTTGTTCCTCTACAGGAGGATTATTCAAAAATAGTCCAAAAATAGTAAGGGGACTATTTTTTTCTTCTTTGGAAAAATATAATTTGGGAGCATTGTTTGATTATTTTTCATTTTTCGTCCAAAATCCACCTGTAGGCGGACCTTCCCGACTGAATCCAAGGGGCCCCCCAGCTCTTCGCGACGCGCGGGGGCCCCTCGCGGGGCCCTCCGGCCTGGTGGGGCGTGCTCCGCTCTGGAGGCCACCCCGGGCCCCTGCAGAGGAGCGCCTCGTGCCACGGCGGGGCCTTTCCTCCCTCCCGGCAAGCGGCGCAGACGCTGTGCCCCCCCCCCGACGTGTGTCGGCGCACGGTCAGAGCGTGAATTACCTACCCCGCTTTCGCTTCCAGGAAAAAGCCAAGTCATACCACGCGCCTCCTCGTCGAGCGACCTGGCCAGTACAGGCCGTAGTTTGGCATCGCTTGGTTCAGCGAGCGAAGAACGGTATAAAATAAACTTTTTTCGCTGTCGGGGGCGCCTGTCCCTGGGCGGCTGGCAAGTTTTTACCCCTACGGTGCCACCGTAAGGGTATAAACTTTCCAGCCGCCCTGGGACAGGCGCCCCCGACAGCGAAAAAAGTTTATGGTATACCGTTCTTCGCCCGTTCATTGGTATCTCTTGGAAGCGAGGGTGGTCAAAAGGCGAGGTAGGTTTGTTTTCCCCCTGGCACGGAGCCTCCGTCCCCCCCCCCGAGGAGGAGGCGACGCTCGTGCGGCGCGGCCTCCTCGGGCCGCGCACGCGGTGGCCCTCCGCAGTCTAGGGTTGTGTCGGGCGTGTCCCCCTGCAGGGGGATTTGCGACGAAAAACAGAAGATACCCCCAAAATACCCCCCAAAGGTCAAAAAATATTCAAAACATAGTCCCCCGGCTATTTTGGGATTATTCTTGGACCGTTTCGGGGGTATGTTTTATTTTTCGTCGAAAATGCCCCTGCGGGGGGACAGGCCCGACTTTAGAGGAGCCCTGGGGGGCGGGGCGGAGCCTGGTCGCAGCGGGGGGCCTTCGGAGCCCTGCAGGATCCCAGCAAGACATCCCTGACGTCATACCTCTGCGGCGGCGTGGTGGCCGATCCCAGCCTCTGGTGTCCCATCCATCGCGCGCCCGTTCTCGGCCACGCGCAGAGGGGAAAGGGGGAGGGGGAATCAGGAGGGGAAACAACACAGACACAATGAATCGTCGACTCCCCAGAAAATGTGGAAAATATGGGAAGTGGGGGGAAGACAGAAACCCAGAAAATATGGGAAAATATGGGGAATCTGGTTACGTAGCACCCCGCAATTGCGGATAAGAGTGAGGGGGCAGGCGCGGGCAACGCGGGCGTCGTCAAGCCGGCAGACTTCGTGGCCCCCACCTTCCCTGTCGATGGCGCTCTTCTCCGCCTCCTCCTCCTCTTCCTCGTCCTCGTCCTCGTCCTCATCGTCATCGTCGTCCTCCTCCTCCGCCTCGTCCTCCTCCTCCTCTTCTTCCTCGTCCTCCCTCTCCCCCCCTCGTCCTTCCATCATCGTCCTCCCATTGTCGTCATGTTCCTCCTCGTCGTCCTCCTCCTCTTCCCCCCCTCCCGATCCTCCCCCCTCCTCCTTTTCGTCGTCGTCGTCGTCGTCGTCGCCGCCGTCGTCGTCGTCGTCGTCGTCGTCGTCGTCGTCGTCGTCCCCTTTCTCCTCCTCCTCCTCCTCCTCCTCCTCCTCCTCCTCCTCCTCCTCGTCCTTCTGCAAAAGCAGCCCGCCGCAGGCGCCGAAAAAATTGGTTTGTACACCGAACGTGGTTCGGGTCGCGGGTGGGCCGCGGGTCCTCCACCGGGAACGAATGAAAAAGATGCCCGCCGCAGGCGCCGAAAAAATTGATTTGTACCCTGAACGTGGACGCGGGTGGGCCGCGGTCTCTCCACCTAGAACGAATGCAAAAGATGCCCGCCGCAGGCGCCGAAAAATGTGGTTTGTACCCTGAACGTGGTTTGGGTCGCGGGTTGGTCGCGAGTTGGTCGCGGGGTGGGTCGCGGGCTCTCCACTTGGAAGGAATGCAAAAAAAGCCCGCCGCAGGCGCCGAAAATGTTGGTTCGTATCTTGAACGTGGTTTGGGTCGCGGGGTGGGTCGCTGGTGGGTCGCGGGTGGGTCGCAGGTTGGTCGCGGGTGGGTCGCGGGGTGGGTCGCGGGGTGGGCCGCGGGCGGGTCGCGGGTGGGTCGCGGGCGGGTCGCGGGGTGGGTCGCGGGTGGGTCGCGGGGCGGGTTGCGGGTGGGACGACGACAACAAACAACAACAAACAACAACAACAGCAACAACAACAACAACAACAACAACAACCTTCACAACAACATCAACAACAACAACAACAACACGAATCCGCACCGCGGAATCCCACTTCAGCCACGCACCCAGGGACAGTGAATGACCGTTCGGCCCCCTCACTCTGATTAGTGTCTATTTATTTGTGTGTCCCAGTTCCCCTTCAGGGAAGGCTTCTCAGAAGACGGCTGCTCCTCCGAAGGCACTGGCCTTATACATAGATGTAAGGCCGGCGCCTTCTAAGAAAAACAGCTTCCCAAGAAGCCTTCCCAGACATGCGGCGTCTGGATGTTTTCCACACAGCGTAGTCCCCCGGAAGTCCAGACACTTTCCCACGGGTCGGCTTGTCATCCCGAGTCCTCTTCTGATGGTCCCATTGCGAGGGCCCCCAGCAACAGGAGGAGGAGGAGGAGGAGGAGGAGGAGGAGGAGGAGGAGGAGGAGGAGGAGGAGGAGGAGGAGGAGGGGAGTGGGGGGGAGGGGGAGGGGGAGGAGAGGAGGAGGAGGAGGAGGAGGAGGAGGAGGAGGGGAGAGGAGGAGGAGGAGGCGGGGGAGGAGGAGGGGGGAGGAGAGAGGAGGAGGGGGAGGAGGAGGAGAAGGAGGAGCGATATGATGATGATGATGATGATGCTATGATTATATGATGCCAGCTGACTGCTGATGATGCTGCTGCTGCTGCTGAGCAGACTGCTGATGATGATGAATGCTTTTGTGCATGATGATGATGATGCTGCAGAAACATAATGATGCACGATGCAGCAGCAATGATGATGAGGATGATGGAGGGCATAAAGGCGGCGGCGGATGGGGGAGGCGGCGGAGGAGGAGGGACAGGAGGGAGGAGGAGGAGGAGGAGGAGGGAAAAACGTTCCGTCGTGATTTTTGTTACGACGCCTCCCTCCCCCTACCCCCCTCTGCATGCTGCCAGCGTTCCGCCCTGCATTCCTACCCTTCCTCGGCCTCTCGGGCTGTCGGCCGTCGTGTCTGCTCTTGCTCGGTCTCTCCACCCTCCCCCTCTCTCGCCGGCGTCACCACCCTCGTCCTCACCATCCCTCTCCTCGGCCTCCTCCTCCTCCTCCTCCCCCTCACTCCTCCTCCTCCCTCCTCCTCCTCCTCCTCCTCCTCCTCCTCCTCCTTCTCCCCCTCCTCCCTCCTCCTCCTCCCCTCCTCCTCCTCCCTCTCCTCCTCCTCCTCCTCCTCCTCCTTCCTCCTCCTCTCCTCCTCCTCCTACTCCTCCTCCTCCTCCTCCTCCTCCTCCCCCCCCTCCTCCTCCTCCCCCCCCCTGCTCCACTCCCGGAAGCGATCGCGCCGCACAAGAAGATCGGAATGGTAGGTGTTCTACACTGTCTTCGGCCCCCCCGGGGGCCCTCGCCCGGCCCCGGGCCCGTCCGTCAAAACGACTCGGGATGAGAAGCCGGCCTTGTGGACAGGATCCCTCCTCCTTCCTCCCTCCACCCTCCTCCCTCCTCCCTCCGCCCTCCTCCCTCCTCCAACTCTCCTCCCTCCTCCCCTCCTCCCTCCTCCCTCCTCCTCCTCCTCCCCTCCTCCCTCCTCATCCTCATCCTCATCCTCATCCTCCCTCCTCCCTGAGACTTCCGGGGTCGTAGTGTCTGAGCTCTTTCTCTTCCTCTCTCTCTCTCACTCAGGTCTCCTGTGTCCTGTATCATTGTCCTCTCCGTATGCCTCTTCTATTTGCCTTCGGCCGAGGAGATGGCAAGCGGCATGGTACACTTCCACAACGCGTTGAAAATCTCGACGGTCCCTTTCCCGTTCCCTTACGCGCAGGCGGCGCCGAGAGAGTGACCGCTGGGGTGATGCGGTCATGCTTGTCCGTTCTTGCGTCCCTTCTTCACTTCCTCATGCAGCATGTGGTAAGACGAGACTTGGCGGCGAGCGAGGAGGGGAAGTGAGAAGTAGAAGGCCTTCTCAGAAGGCGGCGGGACTTCTCAGAAGGCCTCCATGCTTCTGAGAGGTTTTCTGTGTCTTCGGGGAAGGCTTACAAAACTTCTCAGAAGGCCCAGGAACTTCCGAGCCTTCTGAGAAGGCCCGTCCCTTCTCATTTCCCGCCCGGGAGACAGAGACAGGAGGGGAGGGGAAGGAGGGAGGGAGGGGAGAGGGCGAGATGTGATCGGTGAGGGAGAGATACTTAGGGAGGGGGATGGATAAGGGAACAGAGGTCGCAAGACAAGGTGCAGCGAGTCCCTGGAGATGTCCGTTCTCATTCTCTCCCCTTCTTGTCTCTCCTTCCTAATCTCATCCCTTCTGAGCTTATCCCCTTTGGCACCCTCCCTCCATTTCCCCCTGAGGCTGGAGTTTACACACGTCCACCGCCCTGGGAGCCGACCTTCCTGGACCTCGAGCGGTGTTGGATACCCCTCCTCTCCCCGCGCCATCCCGTCGCCTCCCATTCCTTCCCTCTCCGCCCCCTCGAGTTCCTTGTCCTCTGTGATCATCCCCTCTCAGCCCGTACCCTGTGCACCTCCCCTCCTCTTGCGAGCAACCCCCACACCCCCCGATGCATCAGTCCATCCCCTCGCCTCTCCGACCCCCCGCCCTCCCGCGGTCTCCTCCCATCCCCTGCCACCCTCCTGGTCTTTCCTTGTCCCCCACGCCCCTTCCCACCCTCCCCTCACTCCGCCCCCCCCCCCTTTCCCCGCCCTTCGCCTCCCAATCCCTTCCCACCCCATCCTGTCCACCCTCTCGTGCATCCCCTTCTGAGGACGAGGCGGGAGAAAGGAGGAGGCGAGGGCGGATGGGAGAGGAAGAGCAGGAGAGGTGAATGGGAGGCGGAGGAGGAGGAGGAGGACTACGGACTACGTAGACTACGGACTATAGACTACGGACTACGGACTACGGTTGCGGAGTGTCCACGAAAGAGCCCCAACCAGTGAATTACAGTTGGGGCTGTGCAGTGCTAGTGAAGGAGCCTGCAAACCAGACCAGAGTCGCCCGCTGACGGGCAAGAACGGGAGCGAGGGGGGTCGCTCCCTGAAACATGGAATGACACAAAAAGGGAAGGAGGAGGAGGAGGAACAGGGGGACCAGGAGGGATGAGGAGGGATGAGAGGAATAAGAGAAGAACGGGGAGCAACGAGGAGAGAGGAGGCTGACCCCGCACAAACACTAAGAATCCTACGACCGTGAAACATCCTTTTTAATTTGCTATAGCCCTTTTGAAACGTAAGGCAACACTGGGCACCCTAAAAGTATCCTCTCTCCTCCGTCATCTGTCTCCTCCACCTCATCGGCATCATCACCATCATAAACAACCATAGCATCATCATCATCACCATCGTCATCATCATCAGCAGCAGTAGCACCATCAGCATCATCATCCTCATCCTCATCATCATCATCATCATCATCATAAGCATCATCATCATCATCATCATCATCATCATCATCATCATCATCATCATCATCATCATTATCATTATCAGCATCAGCATCAGCATCATCATCATCATCATCATCATCATCATCGTCATCGTCATCGTCATCAGCATCAGCATCATCATCACCATCATCATCATCATCATCATCATCATCATTATCATCATCATTGGCATCATCGTCATCATCATATCATCCCCCATCAGCATAATATTCCTCATCCTCATCATCATCATCAACATCATCACCATAACCATCATCATCATCATCACCACCACCATCATCATCAACATCATCATCATCCTCATACTCATCCTCATCATCATCATCATCATCACCATCACCATCATCATCATCATCATCACCAGCATCACCATCAGCATCAGTATTATCATCATCACCACCACCATCATCGTTCTCTCCAGCCTCTTTGGAGGAGGAAGAGGAGGAGGAGGAGGAGGAGGAGGAGGAGGAGGAGGAGAGGAGGAGGAGGAGGAGGAGGAGGACTACGCGCAACAGGGGTAGCACTGCGACACTCCTTCCCCACCCCAACCGCGCCGCGAGACCTGCGACATCATGCTGCTGATTCACTGGACCATGGCGCCCCGCTCCGCCGCGGGCGTGGGGGCGGGGCGGCGGGAAGCGACCACTGGAGGAGGATCAGCAGCAGCAGAAACTTGGGGAGGAGAATGGCAGGAGGAGGGGTAGCAGGGAGGAGGAGGAGGAGGAGGAGGAGGAGGAGGAGGAGGAGGAGGAGGAGGAGGAGGAGGAGAAGGAGGAGCAGGAGCAGGAGCAGGAGGAGGAGGAGGAGGAGGAGGTGGGTGGAAGGAGGAAGAGGGAGGAGGGAGGAGGGAGGAGGAGAGGAGGAGCAGGAGGAGGAGGGGGAGCAGGGAGGAGGAGGGGGAGCAGGGAGGAGGAGGAGCAGGAGCAGGAGCAGGAGCAGGAGCAGGAGCAGGAGGAGGAGGAGCAGGAGGAGAAGATCGGAGGGCACCCTGCTAGCTGGCAAACCAGGGCCACGGACCATGCCCACCCCCTGCGCATCCTCCCACGTTCTCATGATCAGCCTGGGGCAGGGAGTAGGGGAAGCCAAAGGATGATACTCCGAGAATGCGCGGGTAGGAAGCCTAACCAGGAGAGGGCCGCCGGCGAGGAGGAGTGCCACGGGAGGAGGGGATGCCCCCGAGATGTGCTTTCTAACTGGCCCCTGGGGTCCTCCCGGTCGCGGGGAAACCAAGAGGTACCGATATTTCTACTCTTAGGTCGGGCATGTCCTTCTACAGGCGGATTTTGGAGAAAAATTAGAGATAGTAGCAACAATTTCAAAGATAATCAAAAATAGTCAAAGCATCATCCCCAGAGTATTTTTTTGACGCTGTGGTAATATTCCTTTTGTAGAGGGACGCGCCCGACTTACCTCTACTCCCTGGACCTCTCCTGGGGCGCGCTCTGACCAGGATTTCGAGGCGAATCCAGCGGTGGCCACGAGAGCCTCCGAGGAGGCCCAAAAAGACAAAAACGGGGCGAGGGCAGCGGTGGAGGTACCTTTTCCTCGACGTACAGTCCACCCGCATAGTAAGGATGAGCAAGTTTCCAAGGGCACCCTCGGATCTTTCCCCTTCGGCCCATCCTTGGCCGCTTTCGCTGGCCGCGCCCCGCGCGCGAAGTGTTGACATGGCGTCATTATCGTGCGCCCTTATCGCGAATCCTTGCTCATCGAGGATCAAGAGCCCTCAATCCTAATGGCACGATGAGAAGACGTAGCCTCACTTAGGGCCCCGTCTTTGCATTAGAGATCACAAATCTGGGCGGTTTGGTTCGGTGCATCTGCAGCAGAGACCACTATCCCTGATGCTTTTGGCCCTCCTAATTTAGGTCCCCTCCCAAAGGGTTCGGGGCTTATTTTTTTCCCTAATCACAAACCGTGCGTGCTCATTCTACGGGTTGGCTGTAGGACCTGCCAGCCGTCACCGGCTCGCGACCGGCGGGCCCCGCGAGGCCTTCTGTGCGCCACCCCTGGGGGAGGGCCGCGGTTGCACCCTTTGGCGCGTCGGCCCGGGGGGCCTCCTGCCCCGAGTGTTTCCCGCGGGCTGCGGGCGGCCTCGGGGCCCTTGTCCTGCTTCTCCTCCTCCTCCTCCTCTTCCTCCTCCTCTTCCTCCTCCTCTTCCTCCTCCTCTTCCTCCTCCTCCTTCTCCTCCTCCTCTCCTTCCTCCTCGTGTTCCTCCTCTCTTCTCCTCCCCTCTCCTCTCCCTCTTCCCCTCCTCCATGCCCCCTATATCCCCCTCCATGCCTCCGGGCCCTTGTCCTGCTTCTCCTCCTCCTCGTCCCCTCACTCCTCCTCCTCGTCCTCCTCCTCCTCCGTCCTCCTCCTCCCTGCTCCTCCTCCTCCTCCCCCTACCCCTACACCCCTACCCCTACCCCTCCCTCCTTCTCGTGTTTTACCTCCCTTCCTCCTCCCACTCATCCCTCTTCCTCCTCCCCTCCCCCATGCCCCCAATATATCCCCCATCCTCCATGCCTCCTTCTCCTTTTCTCCATCCTCACTCCTCTCCTCCCCTCCCCCTTTCCTCCTCCCCCTACCTCTCCTCCTCCACCACCTCCTCCTTCTCCTCCTCCCTCCTCCTCCTCCTCCTTCCTCCTATCCTCCTCCCTCCTCCTCCTCCTCCTCCTCCTCCTCCCCCATCCTCTTCATCCTCCTGTGCCTCCATTCTCTTCTTCTCCTTCCTCCTCCTCCCCTCCTCCTCCTCCGCCTTCCTCCTCGCTCGCACCCCCCTCTCCTCTCCCTCCTCCCCTTCTCCATGCCCCCTTATATCCACATCCTCCTGCCTCCTTCTCCTTTCCGCCCTCCTCCTCCTCTCTCCTCCCCTCCTCCTCCTCTTCTCCGCCCTCCTCCCCCTTCTCCTCCTTCTCCTCCTCCTCTCCCCCCATCCCTCCTCCTCCTCGTGTTCTCTCGTGTGCCTCCTTCTCTCTCCTCCTCTCCTCCTTCTTCCTCCTGACTCCGACTCCGGACTCCTCCCGCCTCCTACCTCCTCCCCTCATCCTCCTCCTCACTCCTCCTCCTCCTCCTCCTCCTCCTCCTCTCTTCTCCTCCTCATCCTCCTCTCTTTTACATTACACCAACCTAAGCGTGAAACTATGGCATTCTTCTTCCTCTTCCTCCTCCCCCTCCATCGCCCCCTCCTCCTCTCTCCCTCTCTCCCTTCTCCCTCCTCCCTCCTCCACCAGGGGAGCAGGTGGAGGCGGTACACGGGGGAACCAGCGAGGGCTAGAGCCGCTTTCGACAGTCAACAATTGCAGGAAAGATGAGCGCACGACGCAATAGTCCTTTGCATCCCTTGGTCCAGGGGCTTCATTGGCATCCTTAGCTTCCTTATCCATGGCGTCCTTTGGTGTATTCTGATGTGACGCCCTGTTGCAAGGACCTGCGTCTGGGTGAGACCCGTGGGCGCTTTTCAGGGCCGTTTCGAGGCTCTCGTGTGGGGCCTCACATGCTTCTCAAGCCCAAAGAGTTTGCATGGGGAAGCGAGCATTGACATCAACAACGCCTCGCTCCGCACGGTTCGGCCTTCGTAGGTACAGTGCGACCGTACGAGGGAGGCGATGGAGTGCAGGGGGATGAGACGGCAAGGCAGTGGAAGGAACACGTGGAAGAAGAGAGGAGGTGGAGGAGGAGGAGGAGGATCAGAAGGATGAATGAGCAGGAGCAGGAGGATCAGGAGAAGGAGGAGGGACATGAGGCGGAGGTGCGGCTGCCAGTGGAAGTGTCGAACTGCGGCCGCAGCAGGTGCCATTCATCGTCTGTCAGTGGGTCGACATGTGGTGGCTGGGGTTCATTTTCACGTTCATGCAGGCGGCCACTCCCCTTTGTATTCCCACCCAGCCTCCCCCTCCTGCTCTTCCTCGTCCTCATAGTCCTCTGCCGCATGTTCATGATCCTCACCTCTCCCTTCATCATCGTTCTCCTCGTCCTCCTTCGTCATCGTCCTCGTCTTCCCTTCCCGCGTCATCATCGCTACACTCCTCCTGCTAATCTTCTGCCATCTGCCTACTCATCTCCCTCCTCCTCCGCCGGGAACATACACCGTGTCTCGGATGTTGCGAACGACGATGTCTTCCATGAAGCATGGTGCGGCCAGCTTGCGAGCTGGATATTGCGCAACGTAATTCCAGCGACGTAAAGCCAGGTGCCCCCGCCTTCTGCGTGTGTATCCAGCGGTTGGCTTCTGGATGGGGACCCAGCGGCGTGTGCTCCCAGCTCCCTGTACCTATCCATCACGTCCATATGAAAACGTGAGGCTGAAATGCACCCAGTCTTCCAATCGCCTCCGTTGTGTTGGCTTCTCATGGCGGTCGCGGTTCGGAATTTCCAGAGTTTGCAGTTCGTGCACAGGCGCATGCTCGCGTAGAAGAGACGGCATCAGCGCGTCGGCGCCGCTCGTTCCCTCGACGGCGCTCGCCAGGCCCCAAAGAGGGATCGACCCCAGTTGTGCTCCAGGCGGTGGAAAACAGATTCTGTCGTCCCGATGTTGTAGCTGAACTTGCACCTACACGTAAGCAGCGTTCCGCGCTGCAGTAGGTGATCGCGTGAACCTCCTTGCGATGTTGCGAGCGCCCTACGTCAGATAGGATGCAGGCAAGCATCGAGCAACAGCTAGTGAAGCCCCGTACATCTTAGCCGCTCTCAGTGCGAGTGTTCATAGTGGCAACGCACCTTTCGCCACGGTTGGCCCAAGTTCATACACACTTGTTTGAAGCGTTGTCCAAATGAGCTCGATATTGAGGAGCGTTTCGGCACCAATTCATCATCATCATCAGCTTCATCATCATCATCATCATCATCATCATCATCATCATCATCATCATCATCATCATCATCATCATCATCAGCATCAGCATCAGCATCAGCATCAGCTTCAGCATCATCATCAGCATCATCATCGTTATCATAACCATTGTCATCGTCATCATCATCAGCAGCAGCAGCATCACCATCATTAATTTCTCGTGCATGCCTCCTCGTATCTCCGCGTAGTCGTTGCTAGATGTCCCATTCCTCTCGCGCCCGAGAGCAATGTCCTGAGCCTGCAGAACCTCAGCATTCTCGTATCCGATCCCTCTCACCGCCTACACAATTCCTCGCCTCTGATCCCATTCCTTCATCCTCCTGAACCTTGAGCTCATACTGGTAACATGTATTTACCACGTGTTCCCGTCCGTCTGGCTTATTGCGAAGGCCTTACAGCCGGTGCCGTCGACCCTGAAGGGGGACGACGACGAAGACAGCGACGATGAACATACTCAAAGAGCTAAATAATGGGAGGGAGGAGGAGAGGAGGACGGAGGAGGTGAAGGGGAAGAGGATGGAGGAGGGAAGATATCTTGGAGGAGTAGGGATGAGGAGCTGGATGGCGGAGGAGTCGCCGTGGATTCGCCCTCTACCAGGATGGGGGTGGTGTGTCGCCACTAAGACAAGAAGGCAGCGCGACAACCATTTGACTGTGTATACACCGTCGGGCTGCCGACGACGACGACGACGCTGACATGTGTCAGAGTCCTCAGGTATGCTTCTGAAACGCTCTTGGGGGCCTCGGGGGACAGTGTAGAGGTCTTTTGGAGCCTCTTGGACGCCTGTTGGGCCTTCCCGGGGGCCTCCTTGGAGCTTCTCAGGGTCTCTTCGGGGCTTCTTGGGGACCTTTGGGGGGCCTCTTGGTTTTTCCTGGGAGCACTCGGGGCGGAGGGCTCGAAATGTCCGTTTTGGTCCGTCGTCTCAGCGTCGCCTTGGAGCCGTCTTGGGGGCTTCTTCAGTCCTCGTCGTCCCCCTCCTCCTCCTCCTCCTCCTCCTCCTCCTCCTCCTTTTGGAGGCATCTTGGGCCGTCTTGGGGCCCTCCTGGGCCTGTTTGGGTCGCTCGTGGAGCCCGTGGGGCTAGGGGCAAGCTGGGAGGCCGCCTGGGCCAACTTGGAGCGTCGGGAAGCGAAAGAGGCGAGAACGCCGAAGTCATGCAAAAACCGATGGGAAATCTGCAGTTTTTGTTCTCAATGTGCTCTTGAGTCTGCTCCTGGAGGCCTCTTCGAGCGCCTTGCAGGTTTCGTGGGCCGCCTGGAGGCCGTCCATGCGTCTTGGACAGATCGTTCGGAGACGTGGGGCACTCATGGACTGTCTTTGGGAGCTGTTGGGGCATTCTTGGCCCGTCTTGAGGTTTTCTGCGACCTGGGAGCCGCCGGAGGGGAAGCGCATCTGACCCGGGTCCAGACCCGGGACCCCTCCCGGACTCTCCCGGGTCTTTCCCCGGGCCCGGACCCGGGTCCGGACCCGGGACCCCCCCCACCGCCCCCTCCCCGGCGGGGGAGGGATCAAAGGGAAGGGGTTTCCCTTCGAGTGTATGACGACGTTGCTCAATGTCGCCTTGGCTGACGCGCGTGAGGAGGAGAGCCCAGGAAAGGAGAGAGGAGCGGCGACGGGCACAGGGAAAGGAAAGCGCAGGGAAAGAGGACGACAAAGACGAAGATGAACGAATGACGGCGACGACGACTCGAACGGAAAAAACCCTCACAGACGCTGACAGGGTTTACCACGTCTTCCCGTCCGTCTGGCTTATGTATGCTATGACGAGGGATCATTCACACAGTATTTCCAGGTCCTTCATTGTCCTCCTCCTCACGTTTCTTTCGTTGCCAGTTGTTTTTTCCCCACATCCTAAGTGGGGTTGTTGTTTTCTCTGCACACCCTCCGCGCAGGATCTCTCGTCCTCCTCCCTCTCCTCTGCTCCTCTTTGCTTCCTCCTCCGCATCATCATCACCATCGCCATCACTCCCCACTCATCATCATCACCATCAGCATCACCATCACCATCGCACGATCACTCACCATCATCGGCATCGAACGATCATCATCATCATCATCATCATCATCATCATCATCATCATCATCATCATCATCATCATCATCATCATCACTACTCGCTGACTCACCACTTCGTCCCCATCATCATCACCACCATTTACCATCAGAAACGCACGATCACTCACCATCAGCACTCATCATCACCACCATCATCATCATCACGTCGTCATCATCACCACCACCACCATCATCATCATCATCATCATCATCATCATCATCATCATCATCATCATCATCATCATCATCATCATCATCATCATCATCATCAATCATATCATCATCATCAAACACCGTCGTCATCATCCCATCACCATCATCCACCAAGAGGGAGCCTCGTCTGTGAGTGAATTGTGAGGAAGTCTCAGGCGGGAGCCCCCTCCCTATGGGGCCCGCAGATCATGTTACTAATCCGAGCGGGTCATCGGATTCTTGTAACTGTCGTCACTTTTGGGCTCCTCAGGTCTGAATTTGGAGGAAGTATCAGGCGGGAGCCTCGTTTGTCAGTGAATTGCGAGCAAGTCTCAGGCGGGAGCCCCCTCCCTATGGGCCCGCAGATCATGTTATAATCCGAGCGGGTCATCGGATTCCTGTAACTGTCGTCACTTTTGGGCTCCTCAGGTCTGAATTTGGAGGAAGTATCAGGCGGGAGCCTCGTTTGTCAGTGAATTGCGAGCAAGTCTCAGGCGGGAGCGCCCCTCCCTATGGGGCCCGCAGATCATGTTACTAATCCGAGCGGGTCATCGGATTCCTATAACCGTCGTCACTTTTGGGCTCCTCAGGTCTGAATTTGGAGGAAGTATCAAGTGGGAGCCTCGTCTGTGAGTGAATTGCGAGGGCGCGTCAGGCGGGAGCCCCCTCCCTATGGGGCCCGCAGATCAAGTTAATAATCCGAGCGGGTCATCGGATTCCTGTAACTGTCGTCATTTTTGGGCTCCTCAGGTCTGAACTTGGAGGAAGTATCAAGCGGGAGCCTCGTCTGTGAGTGAATTGTGAGGAAGTCTCAAGCGGGAGCCCCTTCCCTATGGGGCCCGCAGTTCATATTTGAATTTGAGTGGGTCATCCTCAAACCTGTAACTGTCGTCACTTTTGGGCTCCTGAGGCCTGAATATGGAGGAATATTAAGCGGGAGCCTCGTTTGTGAGTGAATTGTGAGGAAGTGCTAGGCAGCCCAACGGAACCACCGAGGGATTTGAGAGCCTTTTTGTGGGGATGTCTCAGGCGGTTTGCCTGTTTCCGGGTTCAACATCCTTCGGTTGGACAGCAGAGTGTGAGGATGTCTCAGGCGGGGCGCTGGTTCCAGCACCCCTAAGGGGAGCCGCCAGGGGTGGTTGCACGGGCTCGTTCGCGGCCATTTTGTTGGGATGTCTCAGGCGGTTTGCTTGTTTCTGGGCTCAACATCCTTCGCTTGGAGAGCAGATTGTGACGATGTCTCAAGCGGGGCGTTGGTTGCAGCACCCCTAAGGGGAGCTCCTGGAAGATGCGGGCGCCAGGACCCTGACCGACGTGAACGAGCTCCTGGAAGACGGGTCGTACAAGTACGCGGAGCCGCCGACGGTGGAGATCCAGCACGCCATCAGGGTATTCTCTCAGATCCCCTGCGTCTTCGAGCTGAAGGGCACGAAGCGCTTCGAGCCGGGGGGCCCTCTGATCGCGCTCTTGGGCTGCATGCGCGAGGGCAAGCGCTTCCCACCAGAGGTCTGGTCTGCCTGGGAGAAGACGTTGGCCTCTGACAACCACGGCGTCCTGGACCCACGGCACCAGCACGAGAATTTCCGGCTCGGCTACGGCATGGGCATCTACTGGGAGACGCTGGCGAGGTGGATCAACACGCGCGCTCGTCGCGACGCGCGGCGACTCGGCGTCCCCCTCGTCTTCCTGCAGGCCGTAGACGAGTGCGGCACGATTCAAGGCGACCCAGACGCAGGCCGGCGCCTCCTGAACGTCCCGAACACGCACCAGACGGGGGACATCCACGGCGTCTTACCGGCACGCGTCGGCATGGAGGTCCGGTTCACGGCCGTGCAGGAGGAGCTGAAGAAGAAGTTGGGACTCGCGCAGGAGCAACGGGCCACCATCGTGTCCTTCGAGTTTCACGCAGACGACGAGCGGGGCTACGAGGAGCGCGCGCCGGGCCAGCTCTTCCGCCCCCGCTACCTACCGCAGGGAATCTGGCTGCAGGTGCACGGCTTCCAGGAGTCCCCGATCTACAAGGAGGTCGCCGAGGTGCTGCAGCAGGGCGCCGATGGCGCTGCCGACGTCGGCGAGGCCGAAGCGCGGGCGAGGAGCTTGCTCATGTTCAGGCCCAGCGAGCAGGAGTTCACGTGGCAAAGCTCGGGGCGCACACTGTGCGCCGCTCGGGATTCACACTGACGCGCGCGTCCTACCTGACCTCCACGCTGTCGCAGGGCCAGACGCTGCGCAAGGGCGTCACCATCGACTGCGCCAGGGATGAGGGCGCTGGCCGCACGGGCATGTCGGACGACATGTGGAGGCTGCGCCTCTACGTCATGTTCTCCCGCGCCACGTGCATGCGGAACATGCTGGCCCTGCGGCCGCCCGCGCGAAAGTTCCTGGAGCGCGGGCCGCCGGCGCCCCTGCGGAAGGCGCTCGAGGAGTTCGACAAGAAAGCGGTGGACTCCAGGGCTGAGGCGGAGCAGCTCGCGGCAGAGCTGGGTTTCATGCTGCCCCCCGCCTGAGCGCCGCGGCGCGCGCCTGGAGGCCCGCGGGGTTGTCCCAACGGCTAGCTCCCGCGCCCCAGCGGCCTGCGAGGTTGTCTCAACGGCCCAGCCCGAAGGTTTGCCCCGGCGGCTTCGCGATCTAGCCGTCGGCAGACGCGCGCGCGCTGGCCGAGGCGGCGACGGCGCTGAGGAAAATGAGTTTGCTTGCCCCGACGAGGGGGAAGGGGAGGCGCACATGGAGAAAGGGCAGGGGGATGAGGAGGGAAGGGGCATGGGGGAGGCCGACGACGAGGAGGAGGTGACGCGAGGAGAGGAGGAGGAGGAGGAGGAGGAGGAGGAGGAGGAGGAGGAGGAGGAGGAGGAGGAGGAGGAGGAGGAGGAGAAAGAGGAGGAGGAAGAGAAATGCAGGGGGCGAGAGGAGAGGGCAGTGCAGGGGGCGAGAGGAGAGGGTGTCCGCCAGGGGGAGGAGGAAAGGGCAAAGGGTAATCTAAACAGATTCTCATGCGGGGTCCGACCGTCGGAGTATTTTGTTTCTCTCTCTCGTCTCTCTCTCTCTCTCTCTCTTTTCTCTCTCTCTCTCTCTCTCTCTCTCTCTCTCTCTCTCTCTCTCTCTCTCTCTCTCTCTCTCTCTCTTTCTCTCTCTCTCTCTCTCTCTCTCTTTCTCTCTTTCTCTCTTTCTTTCTCTCTTTCCCTCGTTCTCGCTCTCCCTTGTTTTGTCCTCTTTCTCCTCTCTCTCTCTCTCGTTATATGTATCATTCTCTCTCTCTTTCTCGTAATCTCTCTGTCTGTCTGCCTGTTTGTCTATCAGTGCTTTTTCCGACATATATGTATATATGTATGTGTGTGTTTGGATGCTATCGGTGATTATATATGTAATAATATATATATAGATATATATATACTATATAATATGTATATATATATACAATCTATATATACGCACGCAGACATGTCTCCGGCCCCTGTTGTTTCTCTCTCTCTCTCTTCTCTCTCTCGCTCTCTCCTCTCTCTCCCTATATATTAATATATATATCTTCGTTCTCCCCGTATGTGCCCCTCACTCTCTCTTTCCCGCACATTTAGATGATCTCTCTCTTGCGCGCTCTCTCTCTCTCTCTCTCTCTCTCTCTCTCTCTCTCTCTCTCTCTCTCTCTCTCTCTCTCTCTGTATATATATATATAACTAATATTAAAGTGACATATGTATATATATATATATATATATATATTATATATATGGGCCATGGTTCCTCTCAGATTTTCGCACACGCACATTTGTGTGTATACACACCTGCACACAAATACAGGTGTACACGCGATGATGTACAATCTCCGCCCCCCATGCCGCACAACTTGTGTCTCCATCCTCGTCATCCCATCCATCCTTCTCCCCCGTCATCCCTGCTCCTTCCCTTCTCCTCCCCCAGCGCTCGGGGAGAGGGGGGGAGGGCAAGCGAGCGCACCCAGTTTGCCCCCTCACCCTCACCCTCTCCCAGTCCCTGCCCTCGCCTCTCGCCTCTCTCCTCCTCCTGCTGCTGTGACCTCTCTCTCCCTCCCCTCCCTCTTCCCCCCGTATCGGCGGGCGGCCGTTTTTTTTCCTCTGGCTCGTGCCCCCCCCTCCGCCCCAGGGAGAGGGGGGGTGGGGGGAAAGGGCGTCCGAGGCAGCGGCCTCTCATGTCAACCAACGTTTACACCCTCCAGCAAGACATTGTGCACCATGTTGGTTCCAGGCGGGGCCCCGTCGTGACCCGTAGCGTTGGGTAGCCTGTACGTTTAAAAGTTTCGGGTGGGTCATGGTCAGTGTTTCTTTATTTTCTTGCACAGGGCGTCCAGAGCTCCGACCACTTTATTCCGCGTCGCACACCCCCCCCCCGCGTCCCCAGCGCCAGAGTGGGACCCCCGCGCCGTGGCTCTGTGCCCCAAGCCCCCCCCCGCGCTCCCAGAGCCCCAGCGGGAGCCCCGCCCACTGCCCCCTC
>CAUYUJ010017781.1:85000-90000 GCA_963575745.1 Prorocentrum cordatum
TGCGCCTGGCGCGTGCGCGCGGGGCGCGTGTTGTCCACGTTGGTGCGCTCTCGACCCGCGAATCAAACAAGTGTTGTCCACGTTTCTCGGGCCAAGACGGGGCCGAGACCGTGACGAGACTCCCGCGAAGCACATAGGGAGCCCCGACCCCCCCCCCCAAAAAAAACGGGGCCGCTGGCGAGGGACCCAACCTGGGGATGGACAACTCTTCGCACGTGAAGATGCGTGCGCGTGCGCGGAGGGGCGGGGGCAAACGTGCGCCCAAAAGGTGACGGGCGTCACCCTGCAGAGGGGGGATGGCGATGAGGAGGAGGAAGGTGGAGGCAGGAAGATGATGAGGAGGAGGACGGAGAAAGGAGGAAGGAGGAGGAGGAGGAGGAGGAGGAGGAGGAGGAGGAGGGCGGGAGGAGGAGGAGGGCGGGAGGAGGAGGAGTAGGCGGAGGAGGAAATAGGAGGAAGAGGAGGAGGAGGAGGAGGAGGCGAAGGAGCAGGAGCAGGAGGAGGAGGAGGAGAAGGAGGAGGAGGAGGAGGAGCAGGAGGCGCAGGAGGAACAGGAGGAGGATTAAAACAGGGCATGCAGGCGGTAGCGACTGCAGACAAGCAAATGGCATGTGTCGCACGCGCGTCAGAAGAAGGTTTGACTACAGCGCTTTACCGGGTTCGTGGATCCCTCACGTTTTCTCATCACTCTATAGTTTCCTCACTTCTCATCGTCATCATTCGCGTTCCCTCATCTCCCACGGGATATAAGGATCCCCCATATTGAGTTAAGATCAACGGAACAGTGCTACAACCTGTGCAAATCCCGTTGAGCTCATCCCTCTGTGCTGGCTCATTTCCCTTCTCTTCCCATCACGGTTAGATGGAGCATGTCAAACCCACCAGGATGTAGTTCCAGCCGTCTAGATGTCCAGCGAGCTAGGGGTCTCTTCCTCCTCCTCCTCCTTCTCCTCCTCCTCCTTCGCCCCTCTCATCCCTCCACTCTCACCTCTCCCTCACGAACCCTACATTCTCCTCTCCTCCCACTGCTCCTGATCCTCCTCAACCCCTATCCCCATCGGCCCATTCCTCCCACCCCTCCTTCCTTCTCCCCTCCTTCTGCATCTCCTCCCGCTTCTCATCCCCCCCTCCCCCTCCCCATCCCCTCCTTATCCAGGTCAACCGACCGCTGTTTGTCCACTCCCGTTCCCTCTTCCTCACATCTCCTTCATCATTCCCCTCCCTCCCTCTTTCCCCTCCTGTTCCCCCCCCCCCCGCGCCCTGGTCCAACCCTCCCCCCCCACCCCCCCCACCCCTTCCCTTCCATCTCCTCCCCCTCCTCCTCTTCCTCCTCCTCATCATCCTCCTCATCCGCCTCATCCTCCCCCTCGTCGTCCTCCTCCTCCTCCTCCTGCTCTCCCTCCCTCCCTCCCCCTCCGCTCTCCCCTCACCCCTCCCTCCCCCTCGCCGCCACCGCGTGGCGGCCAGCAAGGGGAGGTTCAGACCCGAACGACATCGACGCCATACAGATGCAGAAGATGATGAACACCCACTTGCGCCTCCCCCGCCCGCCGCCCGAGGTCGTCGTCGTCGTCGTCGTCGTCGTCGTCGTCGTCGTCGTCGTCGTCGTCGTCGCGCGGGTGGGTGCGGGGGTGAGGGGAGGAGGAGGAGGAGGAGGAGGAGGAGGAGGAGGAGGAGGAGGAGGAGGACGCGGAGGAGGAGGGAGGAGGAGGAGGAGGAGGAGGGGAGGAGGAGGAGGGAGAGGAGGAGGAGGAGGGAGGAGGAGGAGGAGGAAGAAGAAGGATATCAGGAGGAGGAGGAGGAGGAGGAGGAGGAGGAGGAGGAGGAGGAGAAGAAGCAGGGCGGAGGGTGGAGGGTGGAGGCTGGAGGCTGGAGGGTAGAGGGTAGAGGGTGGAGGAGGATGAGGAGGAGGAGGAGGAGGAGGAGGAGGGGGAGGAGGAGGGTCCGTAGCCATTTTGGCTCAAGCCCATCTGGCCTCTTGCGGGCTGGGCCGCGACCGATCCTCCGCTCGCGGTCGATCGGCGCGCCCGTGGGACTGATCGGCTCGATCCCGATCCGATCGGCCGCCCGCGGGGCCGGACTCGCGCGCCGCGGCGGGTCGGCCATCCGCCGCCGCCGCAGCCGCGCCCCGCCCGCCGCTGCCCCCCGCTGCTGCGCGCCTCTGGCGCGCCTGAAAAGGGCCCAACGCCCCAGGAACCAGCCTGGCACAGGCGGGAGCGCGCCCGCCGCGCATCAGCGCGGACTCTCTTCAGGGTCGTGGAGGCAGCCAACTGCCTCAACGGCCACCACAGCGCGCAGCAGCCCCAGCGCAGCAGCAGCACCACAGTGCGCAGCAGCCTCAGCGCCACGATGGTTTCCAAAGGTCAGGGAAAGAGCGGCAGCAGCACGGAGGGGCAGGCGCCAGGGTGGGCAGCACATCGTGCCGAAGGGTCCACGGCGACAGGCCCCCCCGTTGGAGGACAACCCTGGCCATGGAGGGGTTCGTCGAGGGTCAAAAGCAGGCACCACGACAATTACACCAGGACAACTACTACTACGACCAGGATAAGCAAGGCTCAGCGAAAATATCGGCTTCAAGAAAGAAGGAACAACCGCCCGAACGTGACCCAGGAGCCGAAGTCGTCAAAAAGAGCAGGCCGGAATCGTAGACCAGATCATCCCAACCCTCCTCTCGGTCGCTAAAGAACATGAAAGCTTCTCATTCCCTCCTCAAGAGCGAGATATTAGTCGGGCTTGGCATGTCACTACGATTACGAGACTTGGTTGCCATGCTGAGCAGACCATTGGCGCCAAGCAAACCCAAGTGGATTCGACCAAGTGATGCCACAGAGTTGCGAGTACAAAGACCATGGTCCAGCTGATTATCGAGCCCACAGAGGATCGTGGCGCACAGGAGCAAGAGAAAACAACATATCGTGACCAGCATCCTAGAGCTCACCAACGAAGAAAAAAGGAGATCAGTGAAAGCACTCCGGCAACCAAGGCCCTCGTCCAGGAGACTAAAAGGCTCATGGACGTCACGGACCAAGATGAAAACTCCAGTTGCGACGGCGACAACGACAGCGAGCACGACAACAGAGGCACCCGTGGCAGGACCCCCCACCCCACAACGCGACAGCGGCAGCAGACACTACGCACTCCACGGGCAACCAAAAATAACAGAAACAACGCAGACGGAGAAGCCGACATGAGGAGGCAGGTTGAGGAGCTGACGATGCGGCTCGACGACCAACAGAGGCATCGAGGTATCCACCAGCACCACCTTGCCTTCCTCCGCTATGAGGATCCAGAACAGGAGCAGCAGCAGCGACGACATGCCGAGCAATGCGAAGAGATGAAGGTGATGTCCGACAGGATGAAGGCCATGAAGAGGGGAATGAAAATATGCGAGGAGGAGCTGGCATCAGAAGCCCGAGTGAAACTTCGACAAGAGCACGCTGAAGCCCAGCCCCAGGTCCGACAGTATGCACCGCATGAAGAGAGCCGGGTCACACAAAAAACACCAGCATATCAAGAAGCACGCACCGCCGAGGAGGCTCGTTTCGCCCAGCAGGCCCGCCTGGTTCATGAAGCTAGAAAAGAAGCGGCCGCAGCACATCAGCAACACCTTGCTCATCAAGCGCAGCTCGCCCAGGCACATCACCGCGCACAAGAAGCAAGGGAAGAACATGCCAGGCGTGAGCAAACATATGCGAGCCGCACTTGATCGGCGAGTATTGCAATATGTGCAAGGAGCAGGCCCTGCTGCTGCAACAAGACAAAGCAGAGGCCACGATATCGATCAGCGAGATGGCAAGCAACGAGTACACCAAGATGCAGCACTCATAAGAAGCCGCTATTGCATAATGCGGTCAGCTACGAGCCCAACACCACTACTCCATCCACGAGCAGCAGCAGCACGACCAGGCGACAACCATGGTGCGAGTGCACGAAGCCATCTCCAACGCCGAGATCGCAGCGAGACGAGCCCACCACGAGACCGAGGCAAGGAGGGCACGCCGAATCAAAGAACGAGAAGAAGCGCACGGCGAACCCCACGGCACCCATCACTGGGACACGGACCTGGGCTGCCCGAAAAATACGACGTCTTCGAGAAGGAGAAGCCCCAAAAACGGAAGAACGGCATGCGTCTGGCAGCTCGCAACCCAAGAGCGGCCGAAGGGCAGGCTGCCAGGCAAAAAGGGAAGGTGGGTCACCGTGCCCCACGGCAGGCTTCCAAGGGGAGCCGCCGCCTCGCGTGGCACGCGAGGCAGAGCCGCTGTCCAGCCAGGACGGCACTGGCTCATCTTCAGAAGGTGGCCCCCCCCTCAGCTGGCGAGCCGAAGGGAGGGGGGTCCCACGCAAAGGCGCTGGAGAGAAGGTTGGGCCCCTTCAGTTCGCGAGCCGAAGGGAGGGGGCCCAACGCAAAGACAGGGAGGACCCATTCGTCGACTACAACAGGACAACGAACTAAGGGCTACGGAGCGCCGTCGGCGCGCTGTGGGGCCCTCATCGAAAGGCTCGACAGGAGGGGGGGGAGGAGGAGCAGGATGAGGAGGAAGAGGAGGACGAGGACGATACGTACGCTTAGTTCTGGCGGGGGGCAGCGGGCGGCGTTGACGGCCAGATGAGGTTGACCTCTATGTGCTAGACATTGCACAACCCGTCTTGCGCATTCCCCGCTCATCCCTCTCCTGTTGCTCTCCCCGCTCCTGCTGCGGCTGGGTGCGGGTCAAAGGGCCCACTTCTCCTTGGTCTCATCCTCCTCTGCCGCCCCCTCATCCTTTCCCTCCCCCTCTTTGGCAGACCTTATGTTCCTTCGTCCCTGAACCCTGGTCCTTCGCGTTCCCCACTTCTGGATCCCCGACCCTGCCGAGGGCGGACTCGGGGCCCCCGGAGGGAGAGCAGCCAAGAAGCTTCCGAGCCGAGGGCTGAGGAGGAGGATTGAGGAGGAGGGTGCAGCAGGAGGATGGAGGGCGGCGGGAGGGAGCAGGAGAGGAGGAGGAGTGAGGACATGACGA
>CAUYUJ010017781.1:95000-105000 GCA_963575745.1 Prorocentrum cordatum
CTGGCCCACCGCGCTTCGGCGCGACACGCTATCCTTGGGGCCCTCGTGGAGGCTTCTTGTGCAGTCCTGAGCGGAAACCACGCTTCAACGTGCACAAGGCACCGTGGTGGGTTATTTGTCACTCCCCTTGAATGGCGAGCGCCACCTGGGCCTGCCATTCAAGCGCCACCCCGTTTCGTAAGCGATCCAGCCCCGTCCTAGCTGAGCCAAGCGCGCAAAAGTACGATGATCAAGGTCACGACATTGTCTAGCGATAGCCCCGTTTTGAAACGAATCTGCCTTCGAACAGCGTAAGCATTGCACAACGTCTACTGTCTGAAGTCTTTCTCGAGACCCTGTGTTGAAAAGGAGCCGCCCTCCACATATGTCGCACAGTTGGGAATTCGGGGCCATATAACTTGCGGGAGTCTCAAACGATAGCCGCATTTCGAAAACGATCCGGCCTCCATGGTTGTGGCCCTCTTTCAAACGAATGTGCGCGGCTCGAGGGCGGGCACCACATGTAAACAACCACCAGCGGTTCATCCTTGTAATTGTTGGAAGCTACTTAGGCGATGTTGCGCGGCGCCAAGGCGATATTCACATTTTCAAGCCATCGGCCGTGCAGCCTTGCAGCTGCCGGATGCTGTTATCACTCATCTGCGCAGTTCCACGGCCAGAGCAGTATGTCCCTGCTCTCGCCAGCATCAGCGGTCTAGTGGTGGAATACATCGTTGCCATCGATGTGACCCGGGTTCGATTCCTCCTTCCTCTGCTCTCCGCGTGTCGATGTCGGCATACCGCTCACGCGCTTCGTGGACCCATGGGGAGCTCCACCTACGCCTTCGGTGGGCGCGCCCGCACGGCAGTGCCGTTCCCATTCCAGAGCACTCTCGCACGTTTCGTGTCTCTGGGAAGCTCCACGTCGGTCTCAGCGAACGCAACTGCATGGCGGCGCCACCCCCATTTCGGCACACCCCTTGCATGTTTCGTAGCCCTTAGGGAGCACGTCCCACATCAGTGGCCACGACAGCATGGCAGCGCCGCCCCCAGTTCGGCACAGCCCTCGCACGCTTCGTGGCCGTGCAGGAGCTCGATCCACGTCAGCGAGCGCGACCGCATGGAGGCGCCGCCTCCACTTCGTCACTCCTCGCATGCTCCGTGGTTCGTAGGTCGTAGGGTGTTCCACCTAAGATGTCCCAATCGCCGTGACCGCGTGGCGCCGCCGCTCCCATTCCGCCTCGTGGCCCCGTGGGGAGCTCCCCCGAGGGCCCCGGTGGCTGCGATCGCGTGGCGCCGCCGCACACATATTCCGGCAGACCCCTCGCACGTCTCGTGGCCCATAGGGTGTTCCACCGTCTGGCCCAGTGGTCGCGACCGTACCACGTTGGCTTGCCACTTGAGGGCCCAGTGGGCGCGACCGCATAGCGGCGCTGCGCTCTGCGCCCTTCTCGGCACACTCTTCACACGGCTCGTTCTCATCCAGGAGCAGCTCCTCCTGGGGGCCCAGTGGGCTCGACCAGCCCTTGTCGGCACCCCCTTCACACGTTTCGTGATCCTCAGGGCGTTCCACCGAAGGCCCCATAATTACGTAATGGTGAAGTCCGCATGGCGCCACCGCTTCATACGCACACTCCTCCTCACACGTGTCGTGCCCCACGGGGAGCGCCACCGAAGGCCCCAGGACGGCCGCGTGCACATGCCAAAACCACGATCAAAGAACATTATTTGGTTGCCCAACCGTTCCAATCGACGGCTAGTCAGAAGCGACAAGACCCAACAGAAAGCTGTCAGCTTGCTCCGCGCGTATTCGTTTGAATATCAGGAAGACCATGCGTGCTTAGCCGTTCTTAGGGGATTGAAGAATGACATAAGCATAACAAGTCGGACCTCCTAGTTTTGATGTTTATGTCATCACTATTCGTTCCCCTATAGCCGTGTCTTTTCAGATTGAGAGCATAAGGCCACGCGTGCAGGAACGTCGAGGCTATCGCGCACCCGCCCAAATTCAGTCAAACAAGACATTGCGGGCTTCGCGCGCGCGTCTCCGCACGCGCACGTCGACAGACGTTCAAAACCCATGGCTCTTCTCGAAGTATTCATTTCACACGTGTGCAAGCATACCCATCGGTCGTTGAAAGTAGGTATTCTTGGAGTCCCAGATTCCTATCCACTTTAAGCGCCTTCCTACTTCAATGATCGAGTGGCTTCACCTCTTCCGTCCTTTTTAGGAGGCGGGCGGACACCCAATCTATTTTCAACGCCTTCACGCTTCATGTTTCCACCTACTTCTTCCGACCGATGGGTACACGAACACCCAACTGTGCCAACAAAATTAAAAAGTCCAGACATTTCTGCGCGCGCGTAATTGTTTCCGTATCCTCATCAGAGCCATCGACATCATCATCGCCAGCGCCACCATCGCCATCGCAATCACCACCAGTACCACTACCACCCTCGGCGTCGTCATCATCACCGCCATCGTCAGCATCGTCATCGTCGGTGCCATCGCCCTCATCGTCTGCATAAGCTGGCTCCGCACGCCATTGCGCCTGTCAAAGGGTGCGATCAAGATCCGATGACGTGCGCCACACGCCGGGGAAGGGACAGAGGAATAGTTTCTCAGAGTTTACAGTCATGGCCTCTCCCAACAAGAAAAGAGCGGGTGGGTGGGTTGGTTGTTCGTGCATGGGATATGGTCACGCGCGGATGCAGGTTGGTGAATGATACCGCATATAATCATATAAGTGTATACATTGCACACCATGTGATTACACCGTGTCAGTTACAAACACATTGGTGGCACCATCCACAGACTGCACCCCGACCGAAACACATCGAAATTGCAATACACCACCGCTTGGGGCCCACTCTCTCAAGCATCAAAGTATGGACGTTCGCGTATGCCCACCAGCCCTGTTTGTTCCTCTCCTCGCTGTCCTCTCCTCGCCTCCCTTCCTTCCCCTTGGCGCAATTAGCTCGTAGCTTGCTTGCTGCGACCTTGACGGCACCGTCTTCCGAAGCGCTCGCGATCAAAAGTATCCCCACCAGCCCACCAGAAACTATGTCCAGGGGAATTGTTTGCGGGAGTGGCGTATGTCAGCAGGTAGTGAAGCGAGAAGGCCGACAATGGTGAAGTCAGACCTCGGGGGACCTCTTGGAGCCATGTTGGATCCACTGCTGGAAGCCTTAAGTCGGGACTGTCCCTCAACAGGAGGAATATTCAAACATAGTAAAAAATAGTCGGGGAACTTTTTTTACCTAACAGCGAAGACTGATAGGTTTCTAGTAGGGTCAAAAGAGCTCACAGATCACTCCACAGGGGGGTCCGGGCAGGTGTTGGGAGTTGCCGGGCGGCAGGGGGCCCCGCTCGTTTTTCGCCAACAGTCACACACTTCGTGCTCTTCGATTTCCCAGAACTCCATTCCCAGGCCACATTCTGGAGGGCCGGATGCAACTGTAGGCCACTTCGTGCTCTTCCATTTCCCAGAACTCCATTCCCGGGCCACATTTTGGATGCCCGGAGCCAACTGTAGGCCACTTCGTGCTCTTCCATTTCCCAGAACTCCATTCCCGGGCCACATTTTGGATGCCCGGAGCCAACTGTAGGCCATTTCGTGCTCTTCTATTTCCCAGAATTCCATTCCCGGGCCACATTTTGGATGCCCGGAGCCAACTGTAGGCCACTTCGTGGTCTTCGAGTCCCCAGAACTCCATTCCCGGGCCACATTTTGAATGGGTGGGGAGCCAACTGTAGGCCACTTCGTGGTCTTCGACTTCCCAGAACTCCATTCCCGGGCTACATTTTGAATGCTGAGGCAGGCTGTGATGCTGAGGCTGAGGCAGGCTGAGGATGAGGCAGGCTGAGGCTGAGGCCGAGGCTGAAGGCAGACTGAGGCTGAGGCTGAAGCAGGCTGAGGCTGAGGCTGAGGCAGGCTGAGGCTGAGGCTGAGTCAGGCTGATGCTGAGGCAGGCTGAGGCTGAGGCTGAGGCTGAGGCTGAGGCTGATGCAGGCTGAGGCTGAGGCAGGCTGAGGCCGAGGCCGAGGCTGAAGGCAGACTGATGCTGAGGCTGAAGCAGGCTGAGGCTGAGGCTGAGGCAGGCTGAGGCTGAGGCAGGCTGAGGCTGAGGCTGAGGCAGGCTGAGGCTGAGGCTGTGACTGCGACTGCCGTTGCCACTGCGACTGTCATCGCGAATGCGACTACGACTGCGAGAACAGCAGAATTCTACAACTGGATTTTCATTTGAATCTTAAGGGGAATGCTTTCAGATATGCTTCTACACATCGCTGTTAGGTTGCTTTGCCGGGATAATTACCTAACAGCGAAGACTGATAGGTTTCTAGTGGGATCAAAAGAGAGCAGCAGATCACTCCACAGGGGGGTCCGGGCAGGTGTTGGGAGTTGCCGGGCGGCAGGTGCCGGGCTCGTTTTTCGCCAACAGTCACACACTTCGTGCTCTTCGATTTCCCAGAACTCCATTCCCAGGCCACATTCTGGAGGGCCGAATGCAACAGTCACACACTTCGTCTTCGAGTTCCCAGAACTCCATTCCCCGGCCACATTTCTGGAGGGGCCGGATGCTAACAGTCACACACTTCGTGCTCTTCGACTTCCCAGAACTCCATTCCCAGGCCACATTCTGAATAACCGGATGCAACAGTCACACACTTCGTGGTCTTCGAGTCCCCAGAACTCCATTCCCGGGCCACATTTTGAATGCCCGGAGCCAACTGTAGGCCACTTCGTGCTCTTCGATTCCCCAGAACTCCATTCCCGGGCCACATTTTGGATGCCTGGAGCCAACTGTAAGCCACTTCGTGCTCTTCAAGTTCCCAGAACTCCATTCCTGGGCATGATTTTGAATGCCCGGAGCCAACTGTAGGCCACTTCGTGTTCTTCGAGTTACCAGAACTCCATTCCCGGGCCACATTTTGAATGCTGAGGCAGGCTGATGCTGAGGCTGAGGCAGGCTGAGGCTGAGGCAGGCTGAGGCTGAGGCCGAAGCTGAAGGCAGACTGAGGCTGAGGCTGAAGCAGGCTGAGGCTGAGGCTGAGGCAGGCTGAGGCTGAGGCTGAGGCAGGCTGATGCTGAGGCAGGCTGAGGCTGAGGCTGAGGCTGATGCAGGCTGAGGCGGAGGCAGGCTGAGGCTGAGGCCGAGGCTGAGGCAGATTGAGGCTGAGGCTGAAGCAGGCTGAGGCTGAGGCCGAGGCAGGCTGAGGCTGAGGCTGAGGCAGGCTGATGCTGAGGCAGGCTGAGGCTGAGGCATGTGAGGCTGAGGCTGATGCAGGCTGAGGCTGAGGCAGTGGCCGAGGCCGAGGGCCGAGGCTGAAGGTCAGAACTGAGGACTGAGGCCTCTGTAGGAGGCTGGAGGTGATAGGCTGAGGCAAGGCTGAGGCTGAGGATGAGGGCTGAGGCAGGCTGAGGCTGTGAGGCAGGGCTGGAGGATGAGGCGATGAGGGCTGAGGCAGAGGCAGGCGTAGACGGCAAGCCGAGGCTTGAAGGGCAGATTGCCCAAGAGGCCTGAGGCAAGAGGCCCCGCTGATAGGCTGCGGTGAGGCAAGGCTGATGCTGAGGGCAGGCTGAGGCTGAGGCGAGGTGATGTTGGCCGAGCGGCTGAGAGTGCAGCCCTGAGGCTGGAGGCCGACGGCGGAAGGCAGACTGAGGCTGAGGCTGAGGCTGAAGCAGGCTGAGGCTGAGGCTGAGGCAGGCTGAGGCTGAGGCTGAGGCAGGCTGATGCTGAGCCAGGCTGAGGATGAGGCTGAGGCTGAAGCAGGCTGAGGCTGAGGCTGAGACTGAGGCCGAGGCCGAGGCCGAGGCTGAAGGCAGACTGATGCTGAGGCTGAAGCAGGCTGAGGCTGAGGCTGAGGCAGGCTGAGGCTGAGGCTGAGGCAGGCTGAGGCTGAGGCTGAGGCTGATGCAGGCTGAGGCTGAGGCAGGCCGAGGCTGAGGCCAAGGCTGAAGGCAGACTGAGGCTGAGGCTGAAGCAGGCTGAGGCTGAGGCTAAGGCTGAGGCTGAGGCTGAGGCTGAGGCTGAGTCTGAGGCTGGCTGATGCTGAGGCAGGCTGAGGCTGAGGCTGAGGCTGAGGCAGGCTCAGGCTGAGGCAGGCTGAGGCTGAGGCCGAGGCTGCAGGCAGACTGAGGCTGATGCAGGAGCAGGCTGAGGCTGAGGCTGAGGCAGGCTGAAGCAGAGGCTGAGGCTGATGCTGAGGCAGGCTGAGGCTGAGGCTGAGGCTAATGCAGGCCACTGCGACTGTCATCGCGAATGCGACTACGACTGCGAGAACAGCAGAACTCTACAACTGGATTCTCATCTGAATCTTAAGGGGGATGCTTCCAGATATGCTCCTACACATCGCTGTTAGGTTGCTTTGCCGGGATAATTTTTGAAATGTGGGAAATTCCTTTTGTTTTTGCACCCTGACCCCGCCGATCTGCGTAAGGGGTGTCACCGAATTCTAGACGCTTCGCGTATCCCCACCAGCCCGTCCAGAAACGACGCCCAGGCGAGTAGAGGGTCGTCCTGAGGGGCTTTTCGGCGTCTTGGGTGCCTCGGGGGGGCCTCTGTGGGCCGTTCGGGATCCTCTTTGGGGCCTCCTGGGGGCCTCTTGGGGCCATCTTGGGGCCTTTGGGGGCCTCCTGGGGGGCCTCTTGGGGCCATCTTGGGGCCATCCTGCGGCCTCTTGGGGCATCCTGGGGGCCTCTTGCGGCCATCGTGGAGGAAATCGGCCAAGGAAGTAGGGTTCCTTAATTAGAGCCCCCCCCCAGGAGCTCCACAAATCGCTTCCTGGACCCCTCTTGGATCGCTCTTGGAGCGCTCGCGGCCGCTCTTGGAGCCATCCTGAGGCTCTCTTGGGCCCTTCTTGGAGCTATCTTGAGCCATCTTGGAGCCATCTTGACGCCTCGGATGTGCATCGCAAGCGAAAACGTGAGAACATCAAAACCATTGATTTCCCTAGGGTTTTGAAGCATTTTGGCCTCTTGGATGCATCCTAATGATGCTCTTGTGGGCACTTGGAACCGTCTTGGAGAGTTCTTGGAACGTCTTGGAACATCATGGGGACCATCTTGAGGCATCTTGCGCTATCTTGAGCCATCTTGGAGGGTATCTTAGGCTCCCTGAGGTCCTCTTGGAGCCGTCTTGGGCCATCTTGGGCGCTCCAACGCGCCGCGGAACCCCCTGTCCAGGTCAGTGGGGAGGGGGTAGGGGGAGGGGTAAACCCCTCCCCGAAGGGGAAGAAGGAGGGGTGGAAGAGGAAACGCTCAAACCACCGACGCCCAGAGGTTCTTTGTGTTTCCTTTCCTTTTTTTTCTGTTTTTTTCTGACGGTGTGTGTGTGGGATTTCAGAAAAGTGGCAAATCCCTTGTGTTTTTGGACCCTGACTCCGTCGATCTGCGTGAGGGGTGCTACCGAATTTTAGACATGTGGCAAGTCCTTTGTGTTTTTGGACCCTGACGGCGCCGATCTGCGTGAGGGGGGCTACCGAATTTCAGAAATGTGGCAAATCCCGTATGTTTTTGGACCCAGACCCCGCCGACCTGCGTGAGGGGTGCCAGGAAATTTTAAACATGTTGCAAATCCTTTGTGTTTTTGCGCCCTGGCGGCGCCCATTGGCGTGAAGAGATTAGACAATTTTAGAAGAATGGCACATCCTATGTGTTTTTGGACCCTGACCCTGCCGATCTGCGTGAGGGGTGCCACCGAATTTCAGAAAAGCGGCAAATCCTTTGTGTTTTTGGATCCTGACCCTACGGGTCTGCGTGAGGGGTGCTACAGAATTGTAGACATGTGGCAAATCCCTAATGTTTTTGGACCCTGACGGCGCCGATCTGCGTGAGGGGTGCTGCCGAAATTCAGAAATGTGGCACATCCTTTTTGTTTTTGGACCCTGACCCTGCCGATCTTTGTGAGGGGTGCCGCCCGATTTCAGAAATTTGGCACATCTCTTATGTTTTTGCACCCTGACCCCGCCGATATGCGTGAGGGATGCCACCGAATTTCAGTGGCAAATCCCGTGTGTTTTTGGACCCTGACCCCGCCGATCTGCGCGCGGGGTGTAAAGTTTTACCCACCCCAGCAATTCAGACAATACGATTTGGGCGTGGTAGAGATGCCCGTTTTGGGCCTCCCCCCCTCGCGCGGTCAATCAACAAGGAACAGTAAGCAGCAAGAAGTCCACAAGGAAAAGCAAGCAGCAAGAAGCAGTACTGTAACAGTGGAAACTGGAAGCTGCAACTGGTACAGGAAACTGCGAAGCTTAGCCCTACAGCCGAAGTAGCAAATCCCTTGTGTTGTTGGACCCTGACCCCGCCGATCTGCGTGAGGGGTGTCACCGAATTTAAGAAAAGTTGTAAATCCCTTGTGTTTTTGGACCCTGACTCCGCCGATCTGCGTGAGGGTTGCTACCGAATTTTAGAAATGCGGCAAATCCCTTGTGTTTTTGGACCCTGACCCCGCCGATCTGCGTGAGGGGTGTTTCAGAATTTCAGACAAGTGGCACATCCTTTGTGTTTTTAGACCCGGACCTCGCCGATCTGCGTGAGGGGTGGTTAGGAAATTTCAAAAATGTGACAAATCCTTTGTATTTTTCCACCCTGACGGCGCCGATCTGCGTGAAGGGATTCGAACTTTTTAGAAATGGCAAATCGTTTGTGTTTTTGGATCCTGACCTTGCCGATCTGCGTGAGGGGTGCCACCGAATTTCAGAAAAGCGCCAAATCCTTTTTTTTTGGACCCTGACTCCGCCGATCTGCGTGAGGGGGGCTACCGAATTTCAGAAATCAAATCCCGAGGGTGCGCCGCTGGATCTCCCGAGGGAGGGGGGTGAGACCCCCCCCCCCTCCCCCCCCCCTTCCCGATCCGCGTCGGGACCCCCCCCCTCCCCCCCTTCCCCGATCGTCGTCGGGGACCCCCCCCCCCTCCCCCCCTTTCCCCGATCCCGTCGTCGGGGACCCTCGACCCCCATCCCTCCTTTCGAAGGGGGGGGCATCCGACCCCCCCCCTCCCCCCTTCGCCACGGCGCCCCCTACTCCGGAAACCCGGCCCCGCCACCCTCTACCCCGAGTCCTCACCCTAACCCAAACCCCAATTTTCCTGACCCCAACCACTAACCCCAGCCCCAAAGAGTACTCACTACTCATTACTCACTACCCACTACTGACTACTCGATATTCGCTATTCACTTATCACTACCCCCTACTCACTACTCACGAATCACTACTCACTATCCACTACTCCCTACCCACCACCCACTACTCGCTACTCACTACTTCCTACTCCCTACTCCCTCCTCCCTACTCACTATTCACTACTCACTACCCACTACTCAATACTCACGACTCACTAAGCACTACTCCCTACTCCCTACTCAATATTCACTAATCACTACTCATTACCCACTACCCACTATCCACTACTCACTACTCACTACTAACTACTCATTGCCCACAAATCACTACTCACTACCCACTACTCGCTACTCGCTACTCCCTACTCCCTACACATACTGACTACACAGTACTCAGTACTCGCTATTCGCTACTCCCATACTCGCTACTCAATACTCACTACCCACTTCCCGCTACTCACTATTCACTACTCACTACTTACTACTCCCTGCTCACTAGTCACGACATAGTTTCTAGTCACTAGTCACAATTCACTAGTCACTAGTCACTAGTCACTAGTCACTACTCACTACCCACTACTCACCAATCGCTACTCACTACCCACTATTCGCTACCCTGTTCTTACTGCTCACTGCTCACTACTCCCTACTCCCTACTCGCTACTCACTACTCACTACTCACTACTCGCTACTCCCTACTCGTTACTCACTAATCACTACCCACTACTCACTACTGACTACCCTCTAATCACTACTCACTACTCACTACGCCCTACTCGCTCCTCAGTACTCACTACTCGCTACTCCCTACTCGCTACTCACTACCCACTACCCACTGCCACTACCCACTACTTTCTATTCATCACTACTCACTAGTCACTACTCACTACGCAC
>CAUYUJ010017781.1:110000-115000 GCA_963575745.1 Prorocentrum cordatum
TGAGTCATGCCAAAACATGGTTCTCGGGATTCCAATGCCACGGATCAACCTGATTGTTTCAAACTGCACGGGAACCGAATGCAGGCCGTAACAATTCTAGGAGTCGATGGTTGCCACTGGAAGACACATGTGCCCAGTGCTTTTGCGAACATGTCTGTGTTGCTACTGGGTCTATCTTCACCTCTGTCTTCAAGCCGTGAGGGCTGCGGACATGTCTGTGTTGCTACTGGGTCTATCTTCACCTCTGTCTGAACTTGAATTCCTCACTAGGGCACGTCAGGGGCCAGATGAGTAGCAATCGGCATCTGCATCATTGCTTGTCATTGTGCTCATGGCCTTTTTGGGTTCGAGCGACAAGCAATAGGGAATTGTTTGTTTGCAGGCTCTCTTCCTCCAGTGTGGGGGGCATGTCGTGGTTCGGCAGCGAGCCTGCGGGTGCCGGAGGCCTCCCAGGTGCTGGCGTCGGGGGCCCTCCAGGTGCTGACGGCGTCGTGGGTGCCTCACTCCACGCCGGGACGTCGCGCAGTGGGCACGACGGCCCACTCCGCCTCGCCACCGTTGCCAGCACGTGGGGCATGGACATGGCGGTGCCCACCCCATTCGTCGAGCAACTGGGTGGCACGGTGGACACGATAACCGTCGATGAGCTGATGGGCGTCCAGGTGGATGACATCAAGGCCGCTATCGGTCAGGCACACATCGAGGGCGTGGTGCTGCATGCGCTTCAAAAGAGCGCCCTCATCCGCTTCCTTCGCCCTGTGGCCACGGTCGCTGGCGTCGAGCCCCCCGACTTCGGCAGCTTCGGGGCCAGCCGGCCGCCGACGAGCAAAGCTCCAACCCCTCAGGTACCCCAGACCGTCGTCGGTGTGAACGCCCGGAAGCGCAAGCTATCCGCGCTGATCGACCAGGCGGACGACGGGGAGGTCGACCTGCTCGCGGAGCCGATGCTGCGCGCGCTCTTCGCGGACTGCGAGAAGGCGCACGGCGGGCCCCCTCGTGAGCATGAGGGCGTCACGCAGGACCAACAGTCGGCCTGGGCGGCGAAGCTGCGCGAAAATATGGTCCCCTACACGGACTTCGCCGTGTGGGGGCCCTTCGGCCGCCGCCAGCAGAAGCTATTGAAGTTTTCGGCGCAAGTGTTCGTCGGAGGCGAGCTCGTCACCCGTCAGCTGAAGGGCCCGTCGTCCTTTGAGACGTGGCGGGCATGCTGGCGCGTTTTCCGCACGGCCATGCTCATTCTCAAGGCGTCTCTCCCAGGCCCCCTGGATGAGTACGAGGAGGGCATGCGCCAGCTGAGTGCGGCGTTTCCGGAGCACTGGGGGATTATATCCCACGCGGATGACGAGATGCGGTCGGAGCGCTGGGAGCGCGTCCGCCGCCGCGTCGAGGCCCAGGTGGAGAGCTCTACGTACACCTCTTCTTTCGTCGCCGAGCGCCCGTGGGAGGCGGTCATCAGGGACAGCGCAAAGTCCGATTCGGGCCCCATGTCGCAGTGGTGGTACGCGCACGTGGACAAGCTGTGCCTGTTGGCTTCGAAGAAGGGTGCGCCAGAAGGCATCGGGGCCGGCGGCGGCGGCAGCGGGGGCGGCGGCGGCGGTGGCGGCGGCAGCGCGTCGGCCATCTTCAAGCCGACAGCGCCCGCTCCTCAGAAGCAGGCCGCGTCCGCCAAGGGCAAAAAGATGTTGGGGCTGTCCGGCATGGAGACCCGGAAGGACGGCCGGCACTTCCGCGCGGCCGACGACAAGACGGAGCTCTGCTTCACGTGGAACCGCAGTGCTTCGGGATGCACTTCGGGGCCGTGCCCGCAGCGCCGCAGCCGCAGCTGCGAATGGCGCCTGGGGCCGCACAGGGCGGTCGATGATTCGTGCCCGCCCCAAGCAGTGGAGGCCCCCGCCCGGGCAGGGCCGCTGAGGGGCGCCGGAGGCCGAAGGGCCGCCTATCCCTTCCATTGTGGAGGCCCCGCCCGCAATTGGTGGGATGATCGGGGATTTTTCGGTAGGGGCCCCATCCGCATTTTGCGGAATTGCTGGGGAGTTTTCGTCGGCGCTGCCGCCGCGCGGGATTTCCCGCACAAGCGAGGCCCCCTCCGCGTTGGGCGGGATTTCGGGGATTCACGCCTCCTCGACCATTGGGTCGACCCTCCCGGTTTCCCGGGAGCGGAAACGGAAGCTGTCTGTGCTATCGGAGTCATTGGCTACGTTATCGCGCAGGTTGGCTGCTCAGCGGGCGCGCATTCGCATGCGCATGCGTTCATTGGGAACTACATCATATCTTCCATCATCCTCGTCCTCGTCACCTTCCTCATTGCTGCCTCCTGCGGCAGCGGCGCCTTGCTCCTCCCTGCGTGCTGCTGCGGATGCTGCTGGCCTGGGGGCGGCGGAGCACGGGGGCGCGGCTGGGCGGAGGAAGGGGATATTTTTCGTCGAGGTGAATTCCACGTCCGGCGCACTTGCCCGCAGGGTCGCCGCGGCCGGAGTGCCGACCCGGCCAGCGGACGACCCTTCGATTGGAACGCTGGATCTACTGAGTCCTACGCAGTTGGAAGCATTGCAGAGGGATTGCTTGGGCTTGCTCGCCCAGGGGTGGGCCTTGGTGGTCCATTTTACCCCGCCGCGTCGCACATTTGCTAAGACTCGTGACCGATCGAGCCGCACGCAGGTCCGTTAAGCAAAATATCCTTCGGGGATTACCCCCCTGGGCGCCGACGTGGTTGAGGCCAACCACATTGCGGGCCACGTAGCTTACCTCGCGCGCCTGCTGGCCGACCACGGTGCGACCGTCAGCATCGAATGCCCTGACCGGTCCTATTTATGGGAGTTGGAGTCCTATGAGGCCCTCTTGGACGACGGCTGGTTGGACGTCAGATTTTCTCCGTGCCTTTTCGGTGCCGACCGCGACCTGCGCACTCGTCTTCGGTGTTGCCCTCGGCGCCCGGGTCGGCTTGACGCACTTTGCGCATGGTCGCCCACCACTTCTTGCTACTCGTGTGGCCGTCTCCAGGCGCACCCACCTCGCGGGGTTGTTGGGGCCCCGTGTGCGCACCGCGACGGGGTGGTGGAGGCGTGGGCGCAGGACATTCTGGATTGGCACGTGGCGGAGCTGGCGGCGCCCGCCTCCACCCCTCCCACGACTCACGGAGACCGCGCGCCCGTTCTTCGGCACGCCAGTCGCGGCGTAGACACCCCTCAGGGGAGAGAGCTGCGGCGTCGCGAGGATTGCGCGCGCGGCTGGTTTACGGAATGCCGCTGCTGCTGTGCAGGCCGCGCCTCGCATCCGCGAGGTGATGATGCGTGTCCGCGAGGCTGTTATCGCCGTCCGTAGTTCGGAGCCGTCGCTGCAGGTCCTCGCGAACTGTTGCGGCAGTTCGCCCAGCCGCCCGCCGCCCGGCAAGGGCGTGCTGGTTCGTCTCCGCGCGGCTGTTGGTCGGGCGCTCGGCCTCGCAGCCCACGAGGTTCAGGCTGCCCACTCCGCGTCGCCCATCTGCTTCCGCCTGGTCCAGGCCGTGCTGCAGGCCGCGGGGGACTCTGACCAGGAGCTTGGACACTGGCTGGAGTTTGGTGCGCCGATGGGGATCGCGCGCCCTATCCGGCCAGGGGGCCACTTCCCACTGGCGGAGTCGCCGAACGTCTTGGGTCCAGCCGACTTAGCTGCGGGCGCCTTCACATTCACCTCCAACCATCCGTCTTTCGATGATTCCTACGGCGAGCCGGAGCCGCCCACGTTGGACCTCATTCGCGAGTACCTGCGCGAAGGCTTCGGCGAGGTGTTTGATGACGAGGCTGCCGCTGCAGAGCGATTCGGTCAGATCTTCCCTGCCCCATTGGGTAATGTTCGCAAGGCCCGGCCAGACGGCGCGTTTAAGAACCGCATCATACAAGATCTTAAGATCAATTGCGTGAATTTGGCGGCGTCCACACATGAACGGGTGGTCATGCCCAGGGGCGTGGACCACGGGGCCGACCTGGCGGCGCTCGCCCGTCGGGCTGGCCAGATCGGGTGGACAGGTCCAGGTTCTCATTCTTGATTTTCAAGACGCCTTTATGATGGTGCCGTTGCACGAAAGTGAACGTCGCTTCAACGTCGCCGTGCTGCGCGATCCCCCGTTGGAGGGGCGTGGTCGCGTCATCGTGTGGCGGGTCCTAGGCTTCGGAGGGAAGTCGAACCCTCTGGTGTACTCCCGCCTCGGCTCGTTCATTGCGCGATCCACGCAGGATATGCTGTGCTCCGACGAATGCCGTCTACAGCTTTACGTGGGCGACCCGGCGCTGACCCTCGCAGGTACCGAGGCGATGAACCAGCTGAACGCCGACGTCGCGCTGTGCTGGTGGCTCGCCGTGGGGCTGGGGCTCGCCTGGAAGAAGGGCGTCTTCGCAGTAGGAGGGCGCCAGTGGATTGGCATCATATTCGACATCGTAGGCGGCGTTGCTGAAATGTCTCTGCCGAGAGCCTTCCTCGATGACGTCGCCATCCTTCTGGGGCTGTTCGCGAGGCGTGGCGGCTTGGCCCCGCTATCGAAAGCGCGATCTCTTGTCGGGAAAGCTTCCCGGATTGCGCAAGTGGTCCCGGAGGCGACGCCATTTGTAGGGTCGTTATGGGCTGCACTGGTGGCCGCGGAAGCTGCTGCCAAATCGGCCCGCCCCGAGGCGCCTCTGGGCCGAGTGGCGGTCCGCCGATTCTCGGCGTCTGCCGCTTGGCTCTTGGCTCTGATTAGCGGAGCTGTTTTGCCTCTGCGCCGAGTTGTGCATGAATTTCTTGATGAATATCGGCTTCCTCAGGCGCCGGAGCACATCGAGTTTGACGCCTCCCCATGGGGTGGCGGTGGCGTCCTCGTCCGCGACGGAAAACCAATCCAATACTGGCACTGCGCGTGGCCAGATTCGCTCTGCCGTCGTTTCGGCGCGGCCGTTGGGCTCCCGAAGTGGCAGACCCTCTGGGAGTACATCGCGGCGCTCGTGTGCCTGTTGGTCTGGGCAGACGATTTCGCTGTTGGCCAGTGCCTC
>CAUYUJ010017781.1:120000-152500 GCA_963575745.1 Prorocentrum cordatum
TCGTGCAGACTACCAGCGACGCCTGGTCGGAGCAAGACAACGTGATACAAGAGTGGCCCCTCTTTTCCAGCGCAGGAGGAGGAGGAGGAGGAGGAGGAGGAGGAGGAGGAGGAGGAGGAGGAGGGGGAGGAGGAGGAGGACGACGGACGACGAGGAAAGCGTAGCCGCTACATGCGACTCGCGAGCTTGACTGCGAAGGAGGCATCTTTGGACCTCCGCTGGGGCACGAATCTTCGGCGCGTTGGACTGAGCCGTGGCCTTGCTGCTGAGTGTATCATGGATCGTACGCAATTTCTGAATGGATCGTACGCAATTTCTCACAGTATCAGCGATCTAGTTTTTTCTCAGATACGTCTGCGTTCGCGGGGCCAACAACTGCATCAGATGGACCCTGGGAGGGGTTCAGCGTTGGCTTTTGATCAGATTTGGCCTCCTTAATCATCTGATCGATTTTCTGGTGTCCCAACCAGTTCAGACCCCGCTCTCTTTTTGTTCGCTCGGTTTTATTTCGCTAGATTTTTTTGTCGCTCGTTTTTTCGTCGCTCGATGTTTGATCGCTTGCTTTCGTTTCGCTCGAATCGTTTTTCGCTCGCTTTCGTTTCGCTCGCTTTTTGTTCGCTCGTTTGTTTCGCTTGGTTTCGTTTCGCTCGGCTTCGTCTCGCCTGGCTTTTATTCAGGTTGCATAGGTGTACTTGAGCGGATTGCATCCCGCGCGGCTGTTCGTTCGAGCGCGTTGCAACCCAGCGAATTCAAACCCGAGCGAATTTCAACCCGAGCGAATTGAAACCAGAGCGAATTCAAATTCGAGCGATTTTCAGCCCGAGCGAATCATTGAATTCGAGCGAATTCAAACCCGCCCGTGCGTCTTCAAATTCGAGCGAATTTCGAGCAAATTTCAGTTCGAGCGAATGATACTCGCTCGACACGCCCGCTCTGACAGAGGCCCGCTCTGGCAGAGGCCCGCTCCGGCAGAGGCCCGCTCCGGCAGAGGCCCGTTCCGGCAGAGGCCCGCTCTGGCAGAGGCCCGCTCCAGCAGAGGCCTGCTTCTGCAGAGGCCCATTCCCGCACCCCTGCAGCCTTCGTACCCAACGCGCCCTTCAGTACTCTGCTGGCGTAACTTGAACACACGCCTCTACTCCACAGCCTCCGTCTCCAACACAGCACCCAATACTCCACAGCCCCCCCCCAAGTGTAATCAAAAAATGCATCCTCCTCAACAGCCTCCGTCTCCAACACAGCACCAACAGTTTCAAAGCCTCCGTCTCTGACACAGCACCCGATATTCCACAGCCTCTGTCTCCAACGCATCACCCAATACTCCGCAGCCCCCGCCCCAGGTGTAAATAAAAAGTAACATCCTCCTCAACAGCCTCCGTATCCAACGCATCACCCAGTACTCCACAGCTTGCATCTCCAACACAGCCCCAAATACTCCACAGCCCCCTCGAGTGTAACTAAAAAACACAATCCTCCTCAACAGCCTCCGTCTCCAACACAGCATTCCACAACCTCCGTCTCCAACACAGCACCCAAAACTCCACAGCTTCAGTCTCCAACAAATTGTTCAATGCTCCTCAGCACCCACCCCACACCACAGGTGTAGCTAAGCATGCAGTCTTCCTCAACAGCTTCCGTCTCCAACACAGCACCCAATACTGCACACCTTCCGTCTCCAACACAGCACCCATTACTCCACAGCTTCCGTCTCCAACACAGCACCCAATATTCCACAGCCTCCGCCCCAGGTGTAACTTAGACGTAACATCCTCCTCAACAGCTTCCGTTCCCAACGCAGCATTCCACAGCCTCCGTCTCCACCGCTGCACAAATTACTCCACAGCCTCCGTCTCCAACACATCACCCAATACTCCACGGCCCCCGCCCCATGTGCACCTAACAAATACAGTCCTCAGCAGCCTCCGTCTCCAACGCAGTCCCCAATACTCCACAGCCTCCACCCCAAGTGTAATTCAAAATGCGCCGTCGTTCTCAACAGCCTCCGTCTCCAACACAGCATTCCAATGCCTCCGCCCCCACCACTGCACAAATTACTCCACACCCTTCGTCTCCGACACATCACCCAATACTCCAGAGTCTCCACCCCATGTGCACGTACATAAGACAGTCTTCCTCAACAGCCTCCGTATCCTACGCAGCATCCAATTTTCCACAGCCTCCGTCTCCAACACAGCATCCAATATTCCACAGCTCCCACCCCGCGTGTAACCAACAATGTCAATCCTCCTCAACAGCCTCCGTCTCCAACACAGCGCCCAAAGTTCCAAAGCCTCCGTCTCCAACACAGCATTCAATACCCGTTATTGTACAGGCGTGCCAATTCCATTGTGCACAATACTTTAACGTCCCGCCCGCCCCCCCGACCCGCCCGTTAGGGTCCGCCCGCTCGACCCGACTCGCCCGTTAGGGTAGACACGTGCCAATTTGAGTGTACATTATATGTTAATGTCCCGCCCATCCGACTTGACCCGCCTGTCAGGGTCCGCCCGCCCGCCCCGCCCCGACCCGCCCGTTCGGGTCCTCGCCCGACCCGGCTCGCCCGTTAGGGTACACGTGCCGTTTCGATTGTGCACTAAAACTTATTGTCCCTCCCGCCCGACCCGTCCCGCCCGTGAGGGTCCGCTCGCCCATCCGCCCGTCAGGCGGCGGCGGCCCTCCTGGGACTTCGGGCGGACGGGCTTCTGAGCGAACGCTTCTGGGCGGATGGGCTTCTGGGCGAAAGGGTTTCTGGGCGAACGGGCTCCAGGCGAAGGGGTTTTTATGCGAACGGGCTTTCGGGCGAACGGGCTCTGGGCGAGCGGGCGCCTGGGCGAGCGGTCGCTGGGCGAAGGGGTTTCTGGGCGATCGGGCTTCCTAGCGAAAGGGCCTTTGGGCGAACGGTCTCGCTTCGGAGGGGATGGGGAGGATGTTTTCTTGATTTCAGCGGGTGGGGGCTGCGTTCAGTCCCTGGGACCATCCGAATTGCTTCCAGGACGACAGAGTGATTCCAGGGCAAAGATTAGGATTTCTGGGTCGCAGAGTGTAGACATCACATCGCTGGAGGTCTGGCAGGCGGCTGCCGCACGACGCGGTCTCTTCTTCACTCGCCAGGCGAAGCGGGGCTGGTTGTGTGCGACCGCGTTGCAAGGTGGATCCACGTTTTGCGCGGGAGTGGTTGTTTCAGACATGGCGTCAGCAGCGTTTCGACAACCAGCTCAGTCATCCATCGTCCTGAAGAGGGGCGATGTGCGCGATAAAAATACAAAAGTCTTCGATCTTCAGGGGGGGGGGGCAGGAGGAAACTGCGCGACGGGGGCATCCTGGGGCATCCAGGAGAGTTGGAGGCCTCCGAAGGCCCCCGGAGATCTCCAGAGGCCTCCTTGCGCCCCCCCCCCCCCCCAACAAAGCAAAAACGACCAGACAATTAACAGAAGCGTCTATCACCCTCGATCCTCGAACCTCGAGGGTCATGGGCAACGCTGGGGGGAGACAGGCTCCGGGGAAGGTGCCTCGACCCACAGTCGATCACCTATCGCCGTTGGGGGCCCGATGGCCCGTCCCCGCCCAGGAACGCGCGGTCGCCCCTCTGAGCCCGTCCCCCCTCTGATGTTGCCCCCCCTATGGGTACGTACACCACTGGTACGATGTCCAACACCAGTGAGGCGATCGCAAGCATGGATCAAGGGGGCGTGGATTAGCGACGGGTCCCGCTTCCGGGGGTCACATCGCGGATTTCCGTCGCCGAATGAGGCGGCACCGGCAGCATTTTGGGGAGGGCACCTCCCCCGATCCACGGACTTGGCGACCACGCGCCAAATCCATGGATCGCTAATCGATGTTTGCGCGCCCCCGAATCAAGTGTTGCCCCGGATCGGCAGCGCCCGCTGTCGGCAGGGCGACTTTCGTTTGAAACGGGCAACGCCTGCGGCGGCACTGACAGCCCCGTCCCCCTCACAGGGGGAGGGGCGCAGCGGGTAGGGGAGAGCCCTACTCGAGCTCGGGCGGCTCATCTCCGCCCCCTCTGCGCGGAGAGGTGCTGCTGCAGGTGCCCCTGGAGGTCAGCGGCCTGGTCCCTGCCTCCGCGCCCGCGCCGAGGGCGGCGGTCAGGACTCCCGGGGGGAGGGGGGCCTGGGGAGGGGAGGGAGGAGGCCCAGGCCCCGCGGAGGCTTACAGGTGGGGGAGGGGGAGGGGGGCGGGCGGTGAGGAGGCTGAAAAGGCAGGCCCCCTTTCAGGAGCGCCACGATCAGCATGGTGGACGGCCGCCCCGTCATCGAGCTGCAGGTATACTCTGCGGCCACCGCTGCTACTTCTCTCTTCGCCTCCGTCCCATTTACCTCCCTCCTGCCCACATCCCCTGTCCACCTCCGTTTCCCCCTTCCGCCTCGCGCCTCCCCTTGCCTTCCCCCCTCCTCATGTTGCCCCCCTCACTCCCCTCCTCCCCACTTTCTCTCGATGAAGACTGCCTCTCGAATGGGTCTCGCGCGCAATATTGGGCAGAGCAGCTGTCGGCGGGGCCTCCCGTTTCGGCTCCTCGACCTTCCCGCCTTGCGCGCGCGCGCTGTTGGACACGGGCAGACGGTCAGGGTAGGCGGAGGGGCACGCTCAGCTGCTGCCGCCCTCCAGGAGTTCTTTTCCTCGCCTTGCCTTGTCTTGTCTTCTGTGCCCGTCGGCCTCTCGACAGTATCCGTCCCGTCTGCCTTGCCTGCCTTTTCTGTCGGTTTTGTGCGTCCTGTCGTAAGTCTGTCTGTCCATCAGTCGCCCTTACCTTTCTCGTAGGTATGTGCTTTGGACTCTGTTGCGACCATGGTGTGGTCACCGTCTGTGTGTGTGCTTGTGTGTGTGTGTGTATGTGAGGAGGGGTGCTACACAGTTTTCCGACCTTATATACGTCCTGTCGCCGCGCGCTGGGCCGCGACGCCAAAAAGTCTCTGTGTGTGTGTTTGTGTGTGCGTGTGAGAGAGAGGGTCGGTTTTGGCTTTACAGTGTCTCATCATTTCACCACCTGCACCTGTCTGCACGGCCGTGGCTGGACCATCACGGCGCGTTCGACTGTTGTCGTCCGCACTTTCATCTGCCGACCGCGCCTGAGGTTCCACCGCGGCGCCGACTTAAAAGTGTGAGGGTCGGCCCTGGTAATGGGCATTACCGCGAGTTGCGTTGAAACGCGTATCATCTCTCTCTCTCTCTCTTTTCTCTCTTTCTCTGCCATTATCTCGCTATGCCGCTCTTCCTATATCTCTGTGTCTTCTGAAATATCATTTGTCTGAGTTGTCTCGCTCTCTCTTTCTCTCTCCCCACACCCATAATTCTGCACGCATCAACCTGTGTCACGGTCTGGTAACATCGTGGATCCTGTGAGCCATGACGGCCACCCTCAAACCGATGGCCTGCTGTGCATCTGGTAGCCGCGTCTGTGGAGGACGTGCGCAGGGCGCGCTCGCAACAAATTATAGCAGAGGCGCACGAATGCTGGTCACGGCAGACTCGCGTTTCGGCAGGCATGGCAGGCAGTAGCCGTTTTGGCTCTGCCCATCTTGGTGCGTCCCGTTGGGAGCGCGCGCGGTCGCCCAAGGAAGCTGCTCCCATGTCCGGCGAGCTGCCCCAGCAGCGTGAGGTCGGCTGATGTTGCTGTTGCTTGCGCCCCCTCTTCTTGTGCCCGGCTCGCGTGGACGAGTAGTCTGCGCAGCCGAGCGATCCCCCTCCGCACTCCTAGCTCTCATTCGATTTCTTTACCCCCCCTCGCCCATCCTGCCCCTCCCTTCCCCCCTCTCCCCCTCTCCGTTCCCCCCTTGTTCCTTCTCCCCCTGCCCCTTCACCCCGTCCTTCCCGCCAACCTCATCCCCCCTACCACTCTTTCCCGATCCTCTCCCTGGGGGGAGGATCTAGCGGCGGATGAGGAGGAGGAGGTGGAGGAGGACGAGGAGGATGAGGAGGAGGAGGAGGAGGAAGTGGAGGCGGAGGAGCAGGAGGAGGAGGAGGAGGAGAAGTAGCAGGAGGAGGAAGAGGATGAGAAGCAGAAGGAGGAGGAGGAGGAGGAGGAGGAGGAGGAGGAGGAGGCGGAGGGTACGGATATCGTTACGCAGATCTCTTATGGAATGCGCTCTTGACAAGTCACAGCTGCCTGCCGCCTCTGAGACGCACATCACTTTGGCTGAACATTCACGTGCACCTCGCTCGATTGTGATTGATTCTTGGTTCCTCGGGGTGACAGGGGGATTACAGGGGTCCCGCAGTCTCTTGAGAGGTTTACACCATTCCGCAGGCCCCCAAAGGACGGAACTCGCAATATGTGTTCGGGGCTGCTCATTTGATCTTGTTTTTGGGTTCCTTAGTGTAGTCTGGAAGGTGCAGTCGCGCTTGAATTATGTAAAGCTGTAAAGCATGCAATCACACAGTTGAGCGCACGCATGCCAGCGAGCACCCCCCTCTTCCATATGTGCTGCTGCGGGGCCTTGTATGATCTTTGTGTGCCAGCTGCTTGTCCCGACCCAGCCAAGATGAACGAGGCTTCACAAGGATTCGCGTGAGTGGACTTGGTATGCAAACATTTTCCAATCAACCGGAGAAACACGGGTTAAACCTTTCCAGAAGACCATGAGGCGTGGAGTGCCGGCGGTCACTATAGCAGACGAGCTTCAGGCCGTGAACGGCTCGAACGTGTGTCACCCAGCGCGTCCTGTACGCTGTCTCGCGCGTGGCATTCGGCTCAATATGGCAGGGTTGCGAGTTTTGCGCAAAAAGTACGGGGCAGTCCGTTGCATGTCCACGCACTCTGCCAGACCATGGTGCCTCGTCCCGCTGCCAATCTACGGAGAACCGTCAGGCATTACCCATCGCCTATGGCCGTTTTCCCAACCCACACTCGTGCCAGGAACCCTTGCATAGCGCGGGGCCCTACATGGGAGTGGGATGCAGGAGACTCTGGAGACTCTGCTTGGTCACGAAGCGACAAAAGGGTGATGCAGGAGGAGAAAGAAGAGGAGGAGGAGGAGGAGGAGGAGGAGGAGGAGGAGGAGGAGGAGGAGGAGGCCGACCCAGTCGCTCGCTCGGATCCAGCCCGCCCCCCCTCCTCTCTCATCTTTGGCTCCCTCCTCCCTACCACCTTCCACTGCCTATCCCTCCCTCCCTCCCTCCCTGGTCCTCCGTAGCCATTTTGGCTCAAGCCATTTTGGCTCAAGCCATTTTGGCTCAAGGCTCCGGCCCCGGTGGAGACATTTTCCCACTGGGGGGCTAGGAGCCTATGTGCGCCGTCCCGACCGACCCCTTCTGCCGGGACAGCCGCGCGCCGCGAGATGCTTCCGGCCAATGCCATGGCGAGTGGCCGAGACCGCCCCTGCGCGCCGCCGTGCGCAGGCTCGGCTTCGCGGTCCGAGTCGGCCGCCGATCCTGCATGCGCGACGTGGCTAGCCTCGCTCGCGCCGTCGCTGCTGCCGATGCCCAAGCTCGTTCTCGTGCTCGGCCTGAAGTTCAACCCGACGTCCAGATCGATGACGTGCCGCCGATTGTGGACCTGGTTGCTGCGGCCGCTGGCGTGGCCCCTGGCGCCCCCTGGCCTGCTGTACCCCGGAGTGCACCCTGCGCCCCGCCGCGTTCCTCGGCGAGCGCTTCGCGCCCGCTGCCGCAGCTACCGGTGTTGCCGCCACCACCTGCACATGATACTCCCGGACTGCCACCGCTCTGTCTGCTGCCGCCACCCGCACATGACGTTCGAGAGGATGAGCGTGTTCTGCCTCGTGCCGGCCCGCATGCGCGTCCCGATGGCGCTGCGTCTCCGGAGGCTCTGGACCGTGCTGCCTCACCACCGGCGCTGGCGGAGGCGATGGCTGCCCCGCCTTCGGCGCTGGATGCGGCCCCGCCGCTGGTGGTGGCGTTGGTCAAAGTCTTGCGCGGCCGAGGGCCTGTTCCCGTGGCTCGCCTTCCCGATGAGTTCGCATCGTGCAGGATGCGGGCGAGACGGATGTTGCAGCCTTCCTAGGCAAGTGGCCCCAGCTCAAGATCCTCCATGGCGCAGCTGGCACATCCCAGCAAGCCAGCCCTGCCGCATGCAGCGGCGCAGGATCGTGGATCTCCCGGTGATGTTCAAGAACGTCGGGAATGTCCTCTACGCCCTGCGTCGGGGCTCCCTGCTGGTGCTGGGCCCCCCGAGGTGCCACGTCGCGGGGCGTTTGGCGAGGCCACTTCCGGCGCTGCTGCTGCCGGGGCCAAGGTTCTCGAATCCGGAGCTTCTGGTGGTGTTGTCCACGCTTCTCGTGATCGTTACCTACGCCCTGCGACGCGTCTGCCTGCTGGTGCTGCGCCCCCAGAGGCGCGAAAGCGGGTGAGGTTCGCGGTCTCCGCGTCTGGCGCTGCTGCTGCCGAAGCCGGGGTTCAGGATCATCTCGATCGTGTTCTTCGCTCAGAGCCGCGGTTACCTGCTGGAGGCGCGGTCGGCGTTTCCGGAGCTGCTGCCTTCGCGGCTCAGGAACCTGGAGCTCCTGGTGTGGTTCATGGTCATCGCGATGGTGCTCTACGCCGTGTGCCACCGCGTCCTGCAGGTGCTGCACCCCGGGTGGGGCCGAGGCTCGAGGCGTGCGATGCCTCCGCTTCCGGCGCTGCTGCTGCCATGGCCGTGGCTCCAGACCGTGGTGCTCGCGGCGCTGTTCATGACCATCACGTTCACCCTCTGATCCTTTTGCCCTCCAGCAGGCCACCATTTCGATTTTTTTGATTTGCAGTGGACGTGGGCCCGAGCGCAACGCAGATCTTATTCGATTCGCGGAGCGGTTGCGATATCGGCCGAGTCGAATCGTGAGCTGACGGCGTGCCTTGACCGAGCTGTCGCCGATGCCATGTCTAACATGTGAGTGCGCTGGTGGGTCCGGGCAGGACCAATGCATGTGCCTGCTCCTCCCCCTCCTCAGGCATTCGGTTACGATGATATGCTTGTCAATGCGCGCCTGGCCCAGCTTGGCCAATAGTTGCACATGTGGAGGACTGGCTGGGAGGATCGTAGGAGGTCGGGGGATGGAGGGTCGTTGGACGTCGCCGAGCTTTTTGTCGTGCCAATTATGCCCTCCCGCGCCCTCTCTTCCTTCCCCTTTCAGGAAAACGAGCGGTTGTTGTACGTTCCTTGTGCAGCACCGCCTTACAGGAGCTCAGTCGGGTCGGAGTGGTCAGGCAGCCTGCTCGCGACCCTCCCCTTTCTGTCTGCCCTCCTACCGAGCTGGAAGTTGTTTTGGCTCTACGTCCCAGTCTTATTCTCTTCTCTCGGATATATCATTTCTCCCCTCGGTCTTGCCCCATTATCCTTCCCTTCCGGCGCAGAATGAGAGCTACGTCGAACTGGCCATTAGTCGTGTCCGTACAATCTGGGGGTTTGTGGGGACAGGACAGGGGTGGAACACGTACACCTTGGCGCCCGTGCTGCTAGATTCCGCGTGTTTCTGCCAGCAGCTAGTGAGTGCCGCGCTAAGCTGACCGTCTCCTCGGCGAATCAGAGCGCAATCCAAAACATTCCTGGTTCTCCTCCTCCCTTCCCCCCCCTCCTCGTTCAATTGTACTGTTGCCCTCGCGCTGCTTTGTGGTCCCGATTCATGGGCGATGACAATTCCGCTTCAACCGCGGGTGCGGTCCACAGAACGGCACATGATCAGAATGGTTCGTGGGCCACTATCGCAGGCCTAGAGGTTGACACCACCACCCAAATCGGTGGATTTCCTCCATTGAGGGAAGAAGATCCCGACCTCGGCGATGGTGGTAATGTTCTGGCTTCCGAAGTGACCAAAATATTACCAACGACGCCGACATCTAGGATCACCCCTCCTGTGGAGGCAGCCCCCCTGTCTTTGTGTTGGTGCCCATTTCCAGGCCTCCAACATCACGACGCTGCGTTCCAGAGACGGCGCAAGAAGTGCAACACTACGACAGGGCCAACTCTACTGCGGACAGCTGCTCCGACAGCAGCGGCGCTCATGCCAGCACTGGTGGCACAATTACGGCATCGAGTTTGCGCACCGCCACAGATCCATGGGAACCGTGTCTCGACTGGATTCGGTGCACGCAGAGCGCTTGAAGACTATTGCCACGAAGTGGGGTGCAAATATTGGTGCGCACGGCAACGGCGCTCTAATGGAGGCTGCTTGTGCCAACGGTCAATGACCCCTTTGGGGCATGGAGTTGCAAAGGTGACCAAAACGCATGCATAGATATTGCCATAACGACCCAATCAAAGGTGGATCGTTCATAGGGCAAGTTTAATGTACGCGGTTACTGGATATGTTTTGCAACACATGGCCCCCGATAGTAGTCCGTGGTTACAAACTGGAAAATCTCGCGTGCGGCCACATCGGTATTGTAACGACAGTGTGAATGATACTCGGCCGGCTCTTCCGCTTTCCCTGCCCCCCAGCCTGCAATTTGCATTCGCCGGCGCCGCGGCGCCTTTGGCTAGCCCTTCGTAGGGCCGTCCAGCAGGACGAACAGGCGCAGTGTCCAGTGTCCAGTGTGCCCCAGTCTGGACTTTGCCCTTCGTCCTCTCCACTTTTCGCCCTTCTTCCTCGTATGCCTCTCCCTCCTTTCCCCGCTCCCCACGTTCTTCCTGGCCTCCCTCCTTCCTCGAACCCCCCAAGCTAATTATCACACCTCCCTCCGCCCTCCTTCCTCTCCCTCCTCCCTGCATCCCTCTTCCCTCCCTGCTCGACCTCCCTCCTTCCCCGGGCGGGCGACGTCGTGCTTCTTTGCTTGACGTGGGCCCTCGACTTCTCGACCCCGTCCGAGGGACCAGGCTCTTGGCCCCACCTCGTTCCCGGATGGCGCTGGCGCCCGACGTCGGCCCGCAGAGGCCCGAGACGTGGCAACGGCTGGCCGCCGCTGCCCCCCCCGCCCTCCTCCCCCCTCCCTCGCATTCGAGCTGGTCCCTCCCCGCCCGCTCCCTGGCGCGGTTCTCGTGCATTCGAATTCCAATGCTGCTTCCTGCCTGGCTTGCCTGCCAGGGCTCCCCGAGGGGTTTTCCATAGAATACAGGGCCAGATGTGAGCACTCGCTGACCGTCACGCCACCGTTGCACCACCTCCCTGTTCCCTTCTCACCGCCCACCAAACCACCCCAACCCAGCCCGAATGCCCTCCATGTCCAGTGGGGGGGGGGGTCGGGGAACATGGGAAAAAACACGTATGGAACCCGCCCCTCCCCCCCGCCCCAACCCGAAATTCGGGTCTTCCGGTTGGGTTGGGGTGGTTTGGTAGGTAGTCTTTTCCTCACCCCCCCGTCCCTGCACCGCTTCGACTCGTGCTCGTTTGCTTCGTGCCCCTGCGCGGCTTCGGGCCTCGGCTTTCCTCTTCGGTCGGCCCTTCCGCTCGTGGCCCTTTTCTGCGGCCCGCGCCTCGCCTCGCTTCCCGGGCCCTCGTCGGTCTCCTCGTCACTTCGGCCTTGCTGGCCTGTGAGCTAGCGCTTGACTCGAGCCTCTGGCCCACGTCCGATGAACACCCCATCTCCTGCTGGGCCTGTTTTCCATTACCACAACCATGAGTTAGAGGAAGCAGGAGGAGGAGGAGGAGGAGGACGAGGAGGAGGAGGAGGAGGAGGATGACGAGGAGGAGGACGAGGAGGACGAGGAGGAGGACGAGGAGGAGGAGATGAGGAAGGAGGAGGAGGAGGACCCCCTCCCCCCCTGATACTTGCGGTAGTGGTAGTCTGTCTGAAGGCCATCCCTCCCCCCCTCCTCTCCCGCGGAGGTCGGCGACGCAGGAGCGATGCGCGGGCGGCTGAAGCTGCGCACTCCCGAGGCCTGGGGGGCGGGCGGCCGGCCGAAATCCTGTGAGGGGGGGGGAGGGGGAGCGGAGGAGGGGAGTGGAGGAGCGGGGAGTAGGAAAGGAGGGGAGGGGAGGGAGGGGTGGGGGAGGAAGAGAGGAGGGGAGGGAGGGAGGGAGGACGGGAGGGAGGACGGGAGGGAGGCAGGGAGCAGGGGAGGAGGTGGAATGATGACGTGGGCAAGGGAGGACAAGACAGGATGGATGCTGGGAGGGAGGACGTGGCGGGGGAGAGGGAGGGCGACAGGAGGGCACGAAGAAAAGGAAGCAGGGAGGGAGGCAGTCATAGAGAGGCAGGGAGGGAGGCAGTGGTGGGAGGCAGGCAGGGAGGCAGGGGGGAGGAGCAGGGAGGAGGGCATGCCCCAGAGTCTCGCCCAGCTCCAAGTGGCGACACGGAACCTGGGGCGTTCCCTCGTTTGCGGGGCTTCCCCGCGATTTGACGCGGCAGCTGCACCACTGAGCTCACCCACGTTGGAAGTAGGCTCATGCAAGGCGCCGCCCGACCCACCCACGCTGGAAGTAGGCTCGGAGATAGCGCCACCCAGCCTACCCACGTTGGAGACAGGCTCCGACAGGACGCCACCCAGGCCGCCCCAGTTGGAGGTAAGCTCGGACGTAGCGCCCCCCAGCCACCCACCCATGTTGGAGATAGGCTCAGACAAGGCGCCACCCATCCCACCCACGCTGGAAGTACGACTGGAGGGAGCGCCGTCCAACACGCCCACGTTGGAACTTAGGTCGGAAGATCACCAGGGTAGGCCTCCAACAAACATGCGTGCTTGCGACTCAGGGCTGCCGGGTTGCTGTCAAGGTCCACCTCACCATCATTCGCCATGTCTTCAAACTCGTGCCACACACGGTGCAGCCATTGCCAGCCTCGACAGATTTGAGCATCGATTATTGTATTCTCGGTTCTTTCAAGAGTAGGCACCACCGCTGAGCAAGGTATTGATGACGTGTCGTTTTGGATGGGATGGTCCAGGACACCCGCACGTGGCCAAGATGCGCACGTTGGCCTGGCCGAGGCCGATACACGTCGACATAGATGCAGAGAAAACTGCGAGCGCGGGCCACTCGGGTGTATCATCAGCGACAGGTATCAGTCGTTCATGGATGATCTCACCACCTGTTGGGTTCCATCGTATTCCCAATGACATTCAGGCAAATATTGCAACACCAGCCGAACGAGTATTGCGTTCGCTAACTTCTGGGGGAGGAGCCCCCGAGCTCTAAAACCAATTTTACGTGTTGCGCGTTGGAGGTCTGAAACAGTTTTGGCAGCCGTTCCAATATCCTGCGTACGGCTAATGATAGACTTATTCACGCGTAGCCTGTCCAAGAGTGTAGCCCTACAGTTGCCACTGAAGGACTCGTTCAACTGAGACAGGCTATCATCATGCAGTTCAACATTGTCTTGGGCTGCTGGCATGCCCTTATACTGCGGCACCACCACTCCACATGCAGACAGGGAGACCGCACAGGAGAATACTGCTACCAAGGCTGCCGGACTGGACCTGCAGGTGCGGGGGGAGCAGCAGGAGCAGCAGGAGCAGGAACCTGCTGCCGTGTGGGTGAGGCTGCCAGCCGCGCGCGCTCGACGCCCACGGGATGTTTCTCGAGTGCGCGGTTGTCGTTGGCCGCACGCAACAGCTTGTCCGCATCATCGGGAGAGAGGCCATCCACCGGATCATCACCATCATCAACGGGTACCCCGATCCCTCCTGGCCCTGGCCGCCAGCGTCAGCAGCCGGTGCAGGCAGGCGGAGGCTGGGCGGCAGCGGGCGCGGGCGCCTGCCTCGTCTGCCTGCTGGTAAGTCTCACCAGCAGGCAGGCGAGGCAGCATAGGGGGTCTCGATGACGGCCTTGAGCTCCGGGTTGGCTTCACCAGCTCTGTGGACGACGATCAATGGAGATGAATCGTGTTGCCAAATCATTTCAAGATGTCTAAAATATGTTTGAATCATATCATAAACACGTAAAACATGTTCTAACCGTTTTTATAACATGTTTCAACATTTGGAACACATTTTTACTCAACGATAGGACTGTTAGGGTGTCCATTGTCATGGCATCCACAACAGCTCAGGCGCTGGCGATCCCGTTGGCGTAGGAGTGGTTGGCATCGTGCGGCGAAGTTCTTTACTGAGAGCGTCGGTCTCACGCAGCAGAGCCACCTCCTTCTCCTGCAACTCGAGCAACGCTTGCTGGGCCTCAGCAGTGATCTTCTTCTGGGATTCAACTGCATCCCGAGCTTTACCATACTTCTTCTAGGCTGCCTGGGGGCGGAACGCAACATTCGTATGCTATTGGAGCACTGGTCGGACACTCCGCGTTTTTTTTGACGTGCATCTCGTAACTGGTGCACGAGCCGTTTCTTAGCGGGATCCGCGTCATCAACATCGTGGAGTTGATTGAGAGCATTGTTCAAGGGAGTCGATGCGGGCGGCCTTGATCTTCGTCCGTAGGAGTAGCTTGTCCATCATTAGAAGTCCCTTTAGACTGAGTGCTTCCCGTGGCCGCACCCTCGCCCCTAAGAGCCTGCTTGAACTTTTGGGCAATCTTTATTGTCGAGAGCTGCCGTGATCTGTGCGACCAAGTCAGGCGGTCCCTGAGCCCACTTGCCAGCGAGGACCTCGGGCGTTCGTCGGTTGCTGCTTCTAGTCCTTTTCGTTCCTGCGATCTGCCTGTACCATACGCTGAGGAGCAGCAGCACCATAAGAGCACCTGATTCGACAAGGTCAGTTCGCGGTGCGGGTGCACTACGAGCAAGGCCACAGAGGCATGCGACGACCTCTAAGTTCGGAGCTATCGTGAGACATCGCTGGGCGTCTGCGACGACGTGTTGGGAAAACAATCTGGCTCGCACCAGCGCGCCCACTTCGAAGTACGCTGGTGCTGGGAGCGGCCTGCGAGACTGTTTGCGTGGCCAATGAGAAAAAGGGAGGAGGATTAGGAGGAGAGCTAACTCGAGCAGTCAATCGGCTTCAGCCGAACTGGCTTGAGCCAGAATGGCTACGGACGGAGACAAGGAGGGCGATACGTGGAAGGATGAGGAGGACCAGGAGGAGGAGGAGGAAGAGGAGGAGGAGGAGGAGGAGGAGGAGGAGGAGGGAGGAGGAGGAGGAGGAGGAGGAGGGAGGAGGAGAGGACCAGGAGGAGGGAGGAGGAGGAGGTGGAGGAGGAGGAGGAGGAGGAGGAGGAGGAGGAGGAGGAGGATGACGAGGACCAGAAGGAAGGAGGAGGAGGAGGAAGACCAGGAGTAGGAGGAGGAGGAGGAGGAGGAGGAGGAGGAGGAGGAGGAGGAGGACCAGGAGGAGGATGAGGAGTGTGGATGGGGGCGAGGAAGGAGGGCGCAGGCCTCGCCGGCCGGATGCCCGACTCTCCCCCGGCGAGGGCTCCGAGAGCGGCAGCCTCAGCTCCCTCGGGGGCGACGACGCGGGCACCTCGGCCGCGCCCTGCGAGGACTCCGAGGAGGAGGGGGGGGAGGAGGAGGAGGAGGAGGAGGAGGAGGAGGAGGAGGAGGAGGAGGAGGAGGAGGAGGAAGGAGGAGGAGGAGGAGGAGGAGGAGGAGGAGGAGGAGGAGGAGGAGGAGGAGGAGGAGGAGGAGGAGGAGGAGGAGGAGGAGGAGGAGGAGGAGGAGGAGGAGGAGGAGGAGGAGGAGGAGGAGGAGGAGGAGGAGGAGGAGGAGGAGGAGGAGGAGGAGGAGGAGGAGGAGGAGGAGGAGGAGGAGGGAGGAGGAGGAGGAGGAGGAGGAGGAGGAGGAGGAGGAGGAGGAGGAGGAGGAGGAGGAGGAGGAGGAGGAGGAGGAGGAGGAGAAGGGGGAGGGGGAGGAGGAGGAGGAGGGCGACGACGCGACCACCTTGGCCGCGCCCGGCGAGGACTCCGAGGGTGGCAGCGTCAGCTCCCGCGGGAACGACGACGTGGGCGCCTCAGCCCGTAGACGCGCTGCCGGTGTGTTGGCTAACGGCGAAGTAGGGAAACCAATTGTAGGGAGGCGTGTTTCGTGGCCAAGCCAATGGTGGGAACGCGTGGTTCGTGTCTTCCTACAACTCGCTGGTTCGTTTTCGCCAGGTACATTCGCAGATTGGAGATATAGGAAACGGTGTTTCGTGATTTCCAACATTTTGTTCTGCGTGAGCTCGGCGTCACAAACATTATATTCCCAATCGCACCGTTAACCAATCACGCCGTTGGCGCGGCCTTGGTCAGCCCCCCGCCAGGGTCTTCTCGCTTCTCATGTGAGCTCGGGGGGCCCGAAATTCCAGGCCTCCCAGGTGAGGTCCGAGTAGATGGGGTCGGAGGATCGCACTGCCTCGCCGATGCATCGGCGATGCGGCGCGATGTGGAGCCCTATGTTCTCCACGCCGACGTCGCCAGTGCATCGCGGACGTCGCCGATGCATCGCCGACGCAGCGGCGATGCTGTGCGATCTCTTCCAACCCATCTAATTACTCTACAAATGAATTCGGGGGCCCCGAAACGGTGCTGTGACGACACCGTGTGTTGACTCAGTGTGGGTTCGGGGTGGCTGCACGGTTTTGGGTTGGGTCGTTCTCCGAAGACGTCTCAAGCGCCTGGGGCCTCCAGGGTTCCAACGCCGTGGGGTGACAGACCGTGTGGTGAGGTCTTTGGGGATTCCGAGGTCGCCGCACGGTCTGTCACCGCACCGTTTTGGGACCCCCAATAAATTCGGCCAGGGCGAATCGGTGTTGGAGGGTCAGTCAGCGGCACCGCAATGGATATTCACCGACGGATACCTTTGAGACCCGCCGAAGGTTACCATTTAGGCACCTCTCTCAGGCACTGCAGCATTGCCCGTATCGGGACGGGTTGGAGTTCGCCTGGCCGTTGGCCAAAGCATTTGTACCCGTCAGGGGTACGCGGAGGGTCGCGCCACATCCCCGATGCATCGGCGATGCGGCGCCCGATCCTCTCCTCACTGGCGTCGCCAGCACACCGCCGATGCGTCGGCGGATCGGTGCGGCTTCTGGGCCCCGCATGTTTCAGCCCCACCAAGGCGGCCTGCAGCTTCCCCTCCTCGCTGCACCCCTCGGGCTCCTCGAGCTCCGCGGGGAAGGGGGGGGCTCGGCCCGCAGGATTTTGACGTTTTCTTGTTTTTCTCCCCAAGCAGTGCTTGCTCTTGACGGAATCGGATTGGGCCTGCCGAGGCCATCTTTTGGTCGTCTGTCTTGGTGACGTCTTGGGTCGTTGGCTGGCCAACAGCTGGCGGTGGAGGACCGTCAACGTTTGATGGAGGCACGCGTTGGTCTTTCCATTCGGCGCTTCTCTGCCTGAACTTGCGCTGGCTGGCCGCTCTCCGCACCGCTGGTTGCTTTGCGCTCAATCGTTTCAATGGGCATCTCTTCGTGAGTTCGGTATGTGAATTCCAAACTTCTGGGGTCGGCAGAGCTCCCATCAAAGCCGTCTTTGGCCGGCTGGCGGCCGCCATGCTTATGTAGCGAGTCATTTTTTCTCCAACCCTCTTTGTCGGGTCCTCGTTTTGGCTAGAGCATCGTGGTCTCCACTCCTTACTCCTCCTCTTCTCCCCCCCTCATCCTGCCTTCTCCTGCGCTGCTCCCTGGGAGGCTGCAACCAGCGCAACTGTCGCCACTTTCGTGGGCTCCTGTGCGGCCCAGCGGAGTCGGGGGCCACGCGGAACTGCTTGGGACATCGTTGCTCCCTGGGTGGCTGCGAACTGCACATTTGCCACCACTTTCGTGGGCTCCTGGGGGGTCCAGCGGATTTGAGGGCCACGTAGACCAAGCCGACACATCGCGTCTCCCTCGGAGGCTGCGGAGTGGGGGACCGTCGCCATTTTCGTGGGCCCTTGGGAGGCGCGGCGGAGGCGAGGGCAGCGCAGATCCATTTGAGACCTCGATGCTCCTTGGGTGGCTGCGACCTGCGCAACTGTCACAACTTTCGTGGGTTCCTGGGAGGTCTAGCAGAGTCGTGGGTGAGTTGCGCAACTGTCGCCACTTTCGTGGGCTCCTGCGAGGCGCGGCGGAAGTGAGGGCAGCGCAGATCCGTTTGAGACCTCGCGGCTCCTTCGTGTCGCCACTTTCGTGGGCTCCTGCGAGGCGCGGCGGAGGTGAGGGCAGCGCAGATCCGTTTGAGACCTCGCGGCTCCATCGGGGGCTGCGAAGTGCGCAACGCTCACACGTTCGTGGGCTCTTGGGAGGCACAGCAGAGGTGAAAACAGCCCAGATCCATTTGAGACCTCGCGGCTCCCTTGGCGGCTGCGAACTGCGCAACCGTCGCCACTTTCGTGGGCTCCTGGGAGGCACGGTGGAGATGAGGGCAGCGGAGATCGTGCACGTCTGACGATGTGTTGTTTCGTGTATGGATGGAGCGTGCATACAAGTCTTCGCCTCGCGTGGAGAAGGGGTTGGGGGCGTCGTGGTCTTCGAGGTGAAGGCCGCCCGTGCCGCATCTGCATAGCTGTCGGCACATGACCAGCAAGTTCGGTGGAACGCAACCATCGGTTGTCACTCTCAATCTCTCTCCGCATCGATGCTTGAGATACGTGCAGAACTCCAGGAGTCTAAATTTCGCGCGCGAGTGTGCAGATGTGCTCTGGAACACGTGTTGGGCCGTGCGTGCTGACCAAATAAGAACGAGGACGAGAGTGATCACGACGACCAGTATTAACATTACCAGCATCAGCATCAACATCATCAACAACATCAGCACGATAACTGGGAGGAGTAGGAGGAGTTCGAAGTTCGAACAGGAGCGGAGGGAGCATGGAGGAGGAAGGGAGCGGCATCAGCAGTCCTATCATTTGTTGCGCCCCAAAGCACAGTAAGGAGCTGGGGCATATTAACGTTTCGCTCCGCACAGGATGCGTTGATCGGGAATGGATCCCCCGTATCGTTTTTGGTGCTCTCGCCTCCTAGCCTACAGTATCATGGCGCATGTTTTTTCTTGCTCTCTTTCTCTCTCCCTCCCCCCACCCCCTCCGCAGTAGAGCAGAGAAGGTCTCCCCCCCCCCGCACGCCCAGAGCCACGACGGGTGCCTCGCCGCCTCCGATGGGATGCAGCAGGCGCCCCTGGCCGGCGGTGGCCGATAAGACTGCTCTTATAAAGAATGCCAGTGCAAATGCTACGACTACTAATGCTAATGCTGACACTTGTGTTATTACTAGTCGTACTGCGAATCATGTGCCACCGTGCCTCGAGGCACGAAGTGGAGTGCTTCCAAGTTTCTAGAGTTCTTTTTACTTGCGTTCAGTTTGGAAATATTCGAATGTGGGGCACGGGTTCAAAGATCTGAAGTCGGTCCCGCGCGCTCTCGCGCGATCCCGGGCTTCCTTGTATAATTTTTCCAGATGCCCAGGGCCACCATGACGGGCCAAGAGGGCCCAAGAGGCTCCCAACACGGTCCCAGATGGCCCCGAACCGCCCACATATCGTTCCAAGACGCTCAAGATGGCTCACAGACGGCCCATGAGGCCCCCAAGACGCCCCCAGAGGGGTTCCAAGAGGCCCCCCAAGAGGGCCCCGATATGCCAAAATTAATGTCCATCCGTCTGCGTTTGAAGGATTTCAGTGCTCTCGCCTTTTCAGGCTTTCGACGCTCCGGGACGGCCCAAGAAGTCCCCAATATCCTCCCAAGACGGGGCTCCCACGAGCGCCCCCAGACGGCCCAATAGGGCCCCAAGACGGCTCAAGAGGCACCCAAGACGGCTTAACAGGGCCCCAACGGGGCCCAAGCGAGACCGCCAGCAGGCCGTAAAGAGGCCCACACACGCTCCGGAGAGGGCCCTCAAAGAGGCCCAAGGCAGGCCCCAAGGTCTCTCAAGACTTCCCTAAACCGAATCCAAGAAGCTTCCGAGAGGCCTTCCAGGAAATCCCTGCAGGCATCCCATGTATGCTTCTGACCTGCAACCCAGGCGCGGTGGCGGGACGAGCCGGATGCCGCTAAACCCGCCGCCCCCTGTCGATTCATCACAGGGGTGCCTGGCGTGCTAGTTCCCCACATGCTTTGTGGGGTTCTGGTTTTCTTCCCTGCCGCGCCGCACCCGCGTCTCACCCGCACAGTCTCTCTCGCTCTCTCGCACACCTCACTTTTCCCCTCCTCCTCACAGCACTGCTTAGCACTGCTCAGCACAGCTCAGCTCAGCTCAGCTCAACAGCACAACTCACCGCAGCACAGCGCAGCACAGCACAGCTCAGCGCACAGCAACACCCAGCACAGCGCAGCGCTAGTGCGCGCCTGGCGTGTTCACTGCATCACACATCCACGACGTGTGCGCCACATAGTGGGCACCCACATGAGACACGTTCCGATATGGCCGCTATGCACGACGGTCGTCCAGGCATAGCAGGCGTGGCACTTCCTCGACACCAGAGGGGGTGCGCTGGGGGTGGGGGCCCTATGCGTTTCGGGCTCGCAAAGCGTGGCAGGCGTGGCACTTCCTCGACACCAGAGGGGGTGCGCTGGGGGTGGGGGCCCTATGCGTTTCGGGTTCGCAAAGCGTGGCAGGCGTGGCACTTCCTCGACACCAGAGGGGGTGCGCTGGGGGTGGGGGCCCTATGCGTTGCGGGCTCGCAAAGCGTGGCAGGCGTGGCACTTCCTCGACACCAGAGGGGGTGCGCTGGGGGTGGGGGCCCTATGCGTTTCGCATCAGGCGTCAACTGCGCAGCGCGGGCTCGCAAAGCGTGGCAGGCGTGGCACTTCCTCGACACCAGAGGGGGTGCGCTGGGGGTGGGGGCCCTATGCGTTTCGGGCTCGCAAAGCGTGGCAGGCGTGGCACTTCCTCGACACCAGAGGGGGTGCGCTGGGGGCGCGTTTCGGCTCGCAAAGCGTGGCAGGCGTGGCAGAGGGGGGGGGTGCGCTAGGGGTGGGGGCCCTATGCGTTTCGGGCTCGCAAAGCGTGGCAGGCGTGGCACTTCCTGACACCAGACGGGGTGCGCTGGGGGTGGGGGCCCTCTGCGTTTCGGGCTCGCAAAGCGTGGCAGGCGTGGCACTTCCTCGACACCAGATGGGGTGCGCTGGGGGTGGGGGCCCTATGCGTCTCGGGTTCGCAAAGCGTGGCAGGCGTGGCACTTTCTCGACACCAGAGGGGGTGCGCTGGGGGTGGGGGCCCTATGCGTTGCGGGCTCGCAAAGCGTGGCAGGCGTGGCACTTCCTCGACACCAGAGGGGGTGCGCTGGGGGTGGGTGCCCTATGCGTTTCGGGCTCGCAAAGCGTGGCAGGCGTGGCACTTCCCCGACACCAGAGGGGGTGCGCTAGGGGTGGGAGCTCGTATCTGGTCAAGAACTGTAAACACCTTGGCTCCAGCCGGCTCGGCGCGCCTGCGCTCTCACGCAGGCGCGCTCCTGTAATCCTACTTCAGAGCACCGCCCTTCCTGCGCGCGGCAGTCATGCCGCCTACACTTGCCATGGACGCTCTGCCGCCTCCGTGTCTGGCGATGAAACACGCCATGGTTCTGACGGGTGGCATTTTCTCCATACCAAAAGGGGTGCGCAGAGAGTTGTCACCCTCCGAGCGGTCGCCCCAGAGGTTGGTCTGGCTGGTCTGCTTGATTGGCCTGGCTGGTTGGTCTGATTACTTTGGCTGGTTATGGCTGGAACGAATGATCTGGCTGGTCTGGTCAGTCTGGCTGGTCTGGCTGATCTGGCTGGTCTGGTCCGTCTCTCGTCAGGATGGCGGAGCGAGATGTGACATGGTTTGTGAAAACACGTGACACAAATAAGTATGTGGGGTTCTTCGGTAGCGTAATTCCTACTGCTTGGTTTTGGTTCTGTTCTACATGAAATCCCCCCTGGGGCTTCGGTCCATGCCGCCGGCCACCTGGAAGGTTTTGTCTGACCCATTTGCATTTTTTCCTGCTCCAGATGGCTCCAATATGACCCAACATGGCAGCCCAAACCGCCAAGATGGCCTCCAAGCTCGCCCAAGAGAGTCCGACATGGCCTCCAAGACGGCCCAAGAAACAAAGATGCTTCCAAGTTCGCCCAAGAAGCCTCCAACGCGGCCCTAGAGGCCTCCAAGAGGCACCCAAGACTGCCCACGAGGTCTCCAAGAGGTCCTGCAGGAGGGCCCGGCGAGACCACAATGATAGATGTTCTTTCGTTTCGTTTTTTTTTTTTTTTTTTTTTTTTTGTGTGTGTGTGTGTGGTGATTTTGGCATTTGCTTCTTTGGCTTCCGGACGGCCGAAGAGGCCCCAAAATATCGCCCCAAAATGACCCCCAAAAGGCCTCCAAGATGACCCCATGACGGCCCCTAAGAGGGTCCCAAAACGACCCAAGAGGATCCCAAGACGGCCCAAGACGCCGCGAAGACGCTCAACATGGTCTCCTAGACGGCCCTGAAGAGCCCCAAGAGGACCCCAAGTCGTTTCAGAGAGGCATCCAAGACTGTTTTTTTCCGACGGCGTCCGTCGGGCCAGGAACGCTGTAAGACGGTCAAAGAGGCCCCCAAGGAGTTCCAAAAGGCCCCCCAAGAGGCCCAAGGAGGCTACCGAGAGGCCTCCACAAAGCTCCCAGGAAGTTCCCGGGAGACCCCAAAGGTGTTTCAAGAGGCTCTCAAAAGGCCTGCTTTTGCTCCTCCTCCTCCTGCTCCTCCTCTTCCTCCCCCTCCTCCTCCTCCGTAGCCATTTTGGTTCTAGCCGCCGCGTCCGCCCCGCGCTCTTCCGCTGAGACTCGTTTGGGGGATGCCTGCGGTCGGCTGCCTTGCCGCCCCCGAGGCGGCGGAGCAGCCTAGCAATGGCGGCGGGTCGCTGTGGCCTGCGCGGCGCGTCAGGCAGGCGGCCGCGCGCCTGGCGGCTGCTGGCCGGCAGTCGGCCGCCCTCGAGCGCGTGAAGGCGCTCGAATCCAGAGCCTCGGAGCTCGAGGCGGATTTCAGGAAGACCCTGGAGGTGCACGAGGCGGCGGCCCAGCAGGCTGTGGCACTGGCGGGTACGGACGCGACGGGGGAGGCAGACAAGCTGAGGGGCGAGCTGGTCGGGCGGCTGGCCGTCGAAACGCCGATCCTCGCGGCGGGCCTGGCCGCGGGGCAGGGGAGCGTGGTCGTTCCCTGCGTGCCGACGCTGGGCAAGCAGCGGCGCGACACGGCGGCGCGCGTTTTCAACGCCGCCGCCATGGTGATCCAGGAGGCTGGCAAGGCGGAGCTCGACTGCATCCAGCGAGGTGCTAGGCATCGCCTGCAGAGGTCTGCACGGCTGGGCCGACGCGGAGGAGGTCAGCTTCGGCGTGCCCGCGGAGCTGAGGTGCGTGACGGCGCACGCCTTCCTCTTCGCCGCCCTGCTGGAGCTGGTCTTCATCCTGGTGGGCAGCAGCCCAGCGCGAGGAGGCCGCCGACGGTAACGGCGGCGCCCGTCCGCCGCGTGCCGTCCGCGCGACGAGGCTGCCCTCCTTCGTGAGCGCTGCGACGTGGTCCGGGACGTCGAAGGTGGCGGGGTCGGCGAGGTGCTGGAGGAGGTGGACGGGGCCTCATATTAAGACCGCTGCCATCGTGTAGCCTTCGGCGCTGGAGGCCGACGTGTCTTGCCGCGCGCTGGAGTCGGAGGAAAGCGAGGCCGCCCCCGGCGACCCGTTCGACGAGCGCGCGGTCGTCGGCGGGAGGCGGCGCCTCGCGGTGCTGCAGAGGCGCATGTACCAGACCTGGGCCATCGCCGACCGCGAGCAGTACGAGGCTCAGGTCGCCTACTTGGCCAAGGGGCTGGAGCAGGCGAAGGCGGCCAAGCGGGCTCGCCTCGCCGCGAAGGCCGGGCAGGCCAGGGCGGCGACCCACGGGAGATAAGCGGTCGGGCGGGCCCTCGCTCTTTCTGCTGGGTCTGCCTCGACATTTTGGTCGGTGCCCCTCGGCGTGGGTTTGGGGGGCCGCCGCGTTCCCACGTCGGGGTGTGGGGGCGGCCGTTGGCGGCTGCTGGGGGTGCCCGGTTTTGTCCCCGCGGGGGTGGCTTCCGCCCCCCCTGGCTTGCTTTTGGCAAGGCCAGGGTGAGTCGGATGCCTGTCTGGGCTGCTTCGGGGCCCTTCCCTCGTCGCCGCGGCGTCTGTGAGCGTGCTCGCGGTGGTGCGGGGCCCAACTGACATCTGGCGCCCGGGCAGTCGTCTGCGTGCGGACGGTCGCCAGGACCTCTTTGATGATGTTCCATCCATCCCTCCTCCTCCTCCTCCTCCTCCTCCTCCTCCGCCTCGTCTCGTGCAGAGCGTGAAGAGACCGCGCCTCGGGTGCCCAGTGGTGGCGGCGTGAAGATAGCTCTGCGCGGGACGTGCCACGCGATGGCCTGGGCGGAAGCTAAGTGGCATTGCGCGGTCTGTAACCAGCGAACTCACGCCGCTGGCCTGTAGGAGTTTCGCCGAGCTCTTTGCGCCCCCCGCGGGCCCTGCCCGCCCCGCCCCCGCCGGTGCGCAATCGTGCCCCTAGGGCTGCGGGGGGTGGAGGGTGAAGAGGCCTGGGAGGGAGGGCTCTGCACTCGTCACGCTAGCTCAGTGAGTGGCACGCACGCACACACAGATGTGTGTGTTGTGTGTATGTATGTATGTATGTATGTATGTATGTATGTATGTATGTATGTATGTATGTATGTATGTATGTATGTATGTTTGTATGTATGTATGTATGTATGTATGTATGTATGTGTGTGTATGTATGTATGTATGTATGTATGTATGTATGTATGTATGTATGTATGTATGTATGTATGTATGTGTTTATATATATATGTATACATACATACATATACATATACATATACACCCGTGCACGAGGCCCGGGCGTCCGGGGCCCGGGGCCCGTGGGGGCATGGGAGGACCGGGGTTTCACAAGCCGCTCTCAGAGCACCCCGGATCGACCTTGGAGCTCCCAGACTGCCCCAGAGAGCTCCCAGAAATCCTCGGGGAGTTCGACAAGCCTATCCAAGACAGCCTAGATAGCTCCCAGACTGCCCCAGAGAGTCCCAGAAACCTCGGGGGCTTCGACAACCCCCTCCGAGACAGCCCAGATAACCCCAACATGGCCCAAAACGGGTTCGACACACAGCCCAAGAGGCTTCCAACAAAAACTTCAGAAGAGCTCCGAACAGCATCCCGAGAGAGCCCAAAGAGGCCCAAACCATTGAGGCTAATTTTTTAAAATGTTTTTCGGTTTCTCGCGTTTTCGACTTTCCGACGCTCCAAGACGGCCGACGACGCCCCCAAGACCGCCCCAAGACCGCCGAAAAGGCCCCCCAAAGAGTCCCGAGACGGCACCATGGAGTTTGAAAATTGCCCAGAAGGAGCGTCAGACGGCCCAAGAGAGCTCCAGGACAGGCCCAAGCTGGGCCGCACAGTGGGGGCGGGAGGCCCCAAGGCGCTCCAGGACGGCCCATATGGCCCAAACGTGGCCTCAGATGGGCTCAGCACGGCAAATACACAGCCCAAGAGGCCTCCAAGATGCTTCAACAGAGCTCCGAGAAGTATTCCGAGAGAGGCCGAAAAAATACCCTCTTCATTTATTTTCGCTTGTTATTTTGTTGGTTTCTCGCGTGTTCGATTTTCCCACGCTCCAGGACGGCCGACGACGCTCCCAAGACCGCCCCAAGACCGCCGAAAAGGCATCCCAAAGGGTCCCAAGACGGCCCCAGAGAGCTTGCAAATTGCCCACGAGGAGCGTCAGACGGCACAGGAGAGCCCCAGGACAGGCCCAAGCTGGGCCACAGAGCGGGAACGAGAGGCCCCAAGGCGCTCCAAGACGGCCCAGATGGCCCCAACGTGGCCCCAGATGGGCCCAACACGGCCAATTCACAGCCCACGAGGCCTTCAAGAGGCCCCAAGCGAGCTCCGAGAGGCGTCCAGAAAGAGTTCGAAGAGGCCCACATCCTTGATTTCCGTAATGTGTTTCGCTTTCTCGCCTTCTCGGACCGCCGAAGAGGCCCCCCAAAGAGCCCCGAAACGCCACCAGGGATTTGGAAGACTGCCCAAGAGCAGCCCAAGATTGCCAAAGATAATCCCAAGAGAGGCACATGATGGGCCCCAGAGCGGGAGCGGGAGGCCCCAAGGCGCTCCAGGACGGCCCAGATGATCCCAACGTGGCCCAAGAGGAGCTCAAGACGACAAACGCACAGCCCAAGAGGCCTCCTAGAGGACCCAAGAAAGCTCCGAGAGACGTCCCGAAGGCACCGAGGCCTCCAAAGAGACCCAAACCATTAATTTGCATTGTTTTTTATATGTTGTTCGCTTTCTCGCGTTCTCGAGCTTCCAATGCTCGAAGACGGCCGAAGACGCCCTCAAGACCGCCCCAAGACCGCCGAAAATGCCCCCAGCAGAGCCCGAAGACGGCTCCAGAGAGCCTGCAAATTGTCCACGAGGAGCCCCAGACGGCCCAAGAGGCCTCAGGACAGGCCCAAGCTGGGCCACAGAGCGGGAACGGGAGGCCCCAGGGCGCTCGAAGCTGGCTCCGTCCCTCCTTCCCTGCCGTCCCCCCCCCCCTTGTCTCCATTCCTTCCTTCTTCCTCTTCCTCCCCTCACCCCTTTTTCATGCTCCCCCTCCTCTCCTGGGACGGCCCCGCCAGAGCGCCAGACAGGCCCCGGCAGAGCGAGTGGGGCATCGCTATACCCTATCATTTCACAAGTTGCTTTGCCCATCCCACCCCTCAAGGGCTGCCCTGGCAGAGCGAGAGGGGTGTTGTTATACTATATACACTTACTGTTCTGCCTTGCTCCTGCCACCGCACCCGAGGTAGCCCCGTCAGGGCGCACGGTGTGTGGCTATACCATAACTATCCTCCGGTTTTCGTGGTCCTCCCTCCCTTCCTGGGCAAACCCCGCCAGAGCGTTGAGGACCCCCCCGCCAAAGAGAGCAAGGCATCCCAACAACTGTAAGTGATGCACGAAAATGATTGCTAATGTCTGTCGCCTTCTCGCTCAAGGCACTTCTTTCGGGATTTCATTCTCCGAACGGCCACAGCCCTCTTCAGGGCGGGAGCTCATCAGGTCGCGGCTGTCGGCGGCCAGGCGCTGGGCACCTGGTTCCTAGCAGCAGCAGCGGGTGCGACTGCAGCTGCCTCCTCGACGCCGCGCCCGACGAGGCGTTCATCGGGCTGTTGAAGGGGCAGCTTGGCAGGTGCGGACTAGAGCACCTGCACGGGCAGCCGTCATTCACGCCAGCCTGCCCCGAGCCCGGGCACACCCGGCTTGGGCTGGCCCTCTCGCTCGTGCTCGGCCTGGTCGTGGGCGCGGTGCTTCGAAAGGTCCTCGTCTGGACAGGACGACGACGTGCCCGCGGAGAAACCCAGTCGGTGGTCCATGGCAGCATCGCGGACGGCGAAGGCCCTGGAGAACCTGCGGGTGGGCGTATGGGTCCTCGGCCACTACGATCAAGAGGACAACTACTGGCATGAATGCAGTTTGGTCAGCAGAATCACTGCGGCCAAATGGGTGGTGGTCACACCACACAGTGACATCTACGAGGAAGATTTTGCAGACGCCCTGGATCTCTGTCAGGTCGGCCCCCTTGGAGGCTTGCCCACGAAGCTCTCGGGCCACATCCTCGGCACAGACATCATCCGCTTCAAGAGACACAAAGGGAGGCTGTTCAGCGAAGGCAAGCAGCTCGCTAGCGATATCTGCCGGGAGGAGGGCCTCCCCGAGGAGCCACAAGGGGCGCTCGCGCCTCCGCCTGCACTCGATGGTGCTCTCATGGATCGCGCTGACGCAGGTGATGTTCCTCGCTGGGTTGCCTTGGAGGCTTGCGCTGGCTACCGACCAGGTGACGGGCTTCAAGCAGGCACCGTGCCCGGCGCCATTGTCGGGGATGGGGGCATCTGCGAGCCTGCCGACGGGTTCAAGCTGGCAGTCGCGAAGGCCGATACCTACGAGGGCACGCCCACCCCCCGGCAGGACCGCCAAGCTGCAGAGCAGACTTTTCGAACCCTCCTCGTCAAGTACGGTGGCGGCGGCAACAGGGTCAGAATCTTCGCTGAGTCAGTGGACATCACGACCTCCAACTCGCAGCTGGACTTCCCTGGCTGCGGGCCTCGGACTACTTTGTGGGTGGTGCAGCAGTATGCTAACAGACTTCGCGAACACGAGGCGGGCGTACTTCGCAGTGCTGGGGGGTCGGCTTTGCTCGACGAGCGCGGGATCCTCTTGGGACAAGAGCGTGGGCGTGAAGGAGTTGTGGTTTGTCCTGCGCTGCAAAGCGGGGTGGCAGCCCGCCTTCAGGAGGGAGCAGCAGTACTCAAAGGGCGCCGCAAAGGACGTGAAGAAAAGAGTCTTGCTCGAGGTAGTGTGGAAGAGAACAGCACAGACAGGCCGAAGTCAAAAGCAAAGGCCTTGGCTGGTGCTGACGGGGCTGCCTAGCCCCATCCCTACATCGAAGTGGCTCGGTCGCCCGCCTGCCCCCGAGCGGTCGACTATTCTCAAGGGGAGGTGCTGGTCATGCGGCACTATGTTTTGTGACGACGGCGGTGGAGGGCGCCATCGAGACCTACTTCCTATCCCAATTGGTCCGGAGCTGATGTCGATGCCGAGCGGTGGGGCTGCATGGGGCACTTCGCTCACAGCGCGGAGGAGAGCTGCGACCAGGAGGCGGCAGGATCAGTGGCTTCTCAACGGCATCGCCTCCCTCAACGAGCTGGGCGGGCAGGGGCGCCATGTGCCTGCCTCCGCCCCGCTGACGGCGGCCCAGCGTGCTGCAGTGAGGCGGCTGGCCACGACCTACGGCAAGTGGTCGCCGCCCGTTGATCGCCCTAGTCTCCATCAAGCGTGGATGACGCTACAGGGTCTCAGGCCTGGCTACTCGGAAGTCGAGGCCATCGTTTCTCGAACAGTCTACCAGCGGGGAAATATCTCTCTCCCCAAGATCGGTGCGGGTAAGGTGGCTCTTACGGGGGTCCTCCCGACTGACCTACAGACCAAGCTGGAGACTGGGCGCGGGCTGTTGCGATCCCCAGAGGAGGCAGCAGCGCTAATTCGTGATGCAGGTGCTCCTCGTGCCATGGACCCGAAGCTTGGGCGGCTCGGCTACGACTACGGCCACGCGCTGGGGGAGCTATACACCTCCGGCGTGATCGAGGCCAGCTCGGAGCCGGTTTTGGAGGAAGCTGGCGTGTTTTTTGCGGCTCGCAAGGACAAGCGGTTGCGTCTCATCTGCGACGCCAGGACGCCTAACATGCACTTTACCACTCCAGGGCACACGGCACTCGCGACGGGTGAGGCTTTGTCCTCGCTGGAGGCGTCGGGAGTCAATATGATCGGCATGAGTTCTGGAGGCGTCTGTTTCTATCAATATGCATTGCCGCCCTGGTGTAGGCGCTGCTTCAACCTCCCGCTGATCGAGAGTCGCTTCCTGCCGCCGGAGGTTCGGAGCGCCTGCGGATTGACGTTGAAGAGCGGTGCACTTTATTCAAGAAGCACACCTTTACTTCGTCAAGTCAGTCTTGCCATCTCAGCCATGGTGCTTGGACGAGTGCCCCGGCATTGGCTTGAAGTTTGAGGATGCCAAGGTCCTGTACATAGACAACTTTGCTGTGCTGTCCCAGTCGCCCTCCCGTGCCGCCACCGCCGTCGCCGACATGCAGGCGGCGCTCGCGGCCAAGGGCGTGGTCTCAGAGCTAGACCCTGCTCCGGCCGAGCGCGGCGAGCTGCTGGGGCGCGAGCTCGACCTGCAGACGGGCTGCTGGCACGTGCTTGGTCGCCGGCTATGGCGGGTCTACGGCGCCCTCGAGCATGTCCTCGCGGGGCGGGCCAAGGTCTCTGGCCAGGAGCTCGAGCGTCTGATCGGCCACCTGGTCTCCATCCTGATGCTGCGCCGGGAGGGGCTGGCCATGCTGCGCTCCTCATGCGAGTTCGTGCAGGCGTCCTACTCCAAGAAGCAGCCGCTCTGGAAAAGCGTGGTCCGTGATATGGGCTGGGTCAAGGCACTGCTGCCTTGCCTTCGGGCCGACGCCCGACGCCCGTGGAGCGAGGTGGTCACTTGCTTCGACGCGTCTCCTTGGGGCTACGGCATCGTGGAGACCGAGTGGGACCTGAAGGATGCGCAGCGCGTCGGCAGGGTCTCCGAGCGCGCCCGGTTCCGAGGCGCGCTCGCTGCCGAGGGCGCCCCCCGCGAGAGGATGCTGGAGCAGGAAATAGCGCGGGCACCAGAGCCCGCCCTCTTGCTGGCCGGGCGCTCGGCAGGCTTCCCGGAGGTCGACTACGGCAAGATGCATGCCCGGCCCTGGCGCGTAGTAGGCTGCGGCCGCTGGAAGCGCAAGGAGGCCATCCACGGGCTCGATGGGGGCCGCTCTGACATGGGCCGTCTGCCGGGCGGCCAGAGACTCACGGGGGCACTGTTCGCGCCGACTCTTTCTTGGCGATAACATGTCTCTCGCCCTCGCTGCCGCCAAAGGCCGTGCGGCCAATCGTCGTCTCCTGGGAGTCTGTCGCGTCCTCTTCGCTGTGGGGGTCGCCGCAGACCTGAAGGTTCAGGTGAGGTGGCTCCCCTCAGAGTGGAACCCGAGCGACGGTCCGTCTCGCCGCTTCCAGCCTCGGGGCCCCGGGGGCGTGCATGGAGGTGGCGACGCTCCGGGCGGTGCCGCCCGCGCCGATGGCCTCGGCGAGCTGCCGCTCCGGCCCTCGCGCGCCGAGCGAGCGCAGGAGCCGCCCGCCTCGCCATCCGGGCAACCGCTGCCGGGGCAAGCCGAGGCAGGCCGCGGTGCCGGTGCTGGGCGAGCCCGAGAGCAGGCCAGACTTGGCTGGGCGGCGCGCAAATCTTGGCCTCAGTCACTCGGAGAGCGACTTCAACCAGAAGAGGCGCCAGTTGCGCCCGCGCCAGACCCGGCTTGCTGCCGCCAAGTTCAGGCCTCGCACGCAGGGGCCCTACCTCGGGATGATCCTCGGCTTGGTACGCTGGCTGAATATGGCTTTCCTCCCGGACTGGCCGCGCCTCACGTGGGGCGAGACGCTGGGGGAGTACGCCGAGTCGATCTGCGACCGCGGGGTCTCCAAGGCGTCATCTCAGCGGCTGGCCCCGGCGCTGCGCTGGGCGGTGCCCGCCCTCCGCCGGGCCGGGGTCCGCGAGGTCTTCCCCCTGGCGCACCAGACGCTGAAGGGCTGGAACGTCCTGGACCCGTCCAAATCCAGACCGCCCGTCCCGTTCTTGGTGGTGCTGGCGGTGGCCTGCGGGCGGTGCCGGGCGGGGAAGCCGCTCAGTGGCTTGGCCGTTCTCACCAGGTTCGAGACCTACATGCGCCCTTCAAGAGTGCTGGCTCTGCGAGCAAGGCGGGTAGTCCTGCCGCTGCCAAGGGAAGGAGGTGCATCGATCTTCTTGACGGTCGTGGTGTGGGCCTCAGAGTACGAGATACCAACCAAGACCCGCGAGTGCGACCTTTCAGTTCGGCTCGACCTGCCCAGGCAGCAGTGGATGGTGAACCCGATCTTCCTTGTGCGAGCCCTTCGGGAACCGGTCCACGCCTTCCTGGTCTTGGGCTACAACGAACTGGCGGAGGACTTCCAGAGCGCGACCTCTGCTCTGAGCGTGAGCTTACTCAAGGCCACCCTTTGCCCCCTCCAGCATGGAGGGGCCAGCCGCGACCAGAGCGCGGGCGACAGAGGCTCAGGCGCCGCGCAGCAGCGAGGAGGGTGGAAGGCGTTCAAGTCCGTGCTGCGCCACGAGAAGCACGGACGCCTGCTGCTGGAACTACGCAAGCTCAGCGACCTGCAGCGCGAAGCCCTCCGAGCAGTCGGCAGGGACTTCGTGGGCGTCTTCAACAGGTCCTTGGGGCTGAATTTCGGAGCGCCCCCCATAAACAAGGGTGTGCATCGAAGTTTTCTCAGGATGTGGAGCTCTGAGCAAACATCTGAGGCGGAGAGGTGAGGCTGTGGTAGAATGGGACGTCCAACACGGAAACCATTTTGATTTGACTCGCCCGGGGGTCTGGAGGATCCTCCGGGGATGGCTGACTTCTGGTCTGGTCAAACTCGTTTTCCTGGGGGCGCCCTGCAACGGCTACTCGAGGGCCCGTCGGGCCCCCCTGTCCAGCAACGTGCTCTCGGCTCTCCGGAGCCCCGCTTTTCCTCTTGGGATCCCGGGCCTCACGGGCAAAGACCTCGAGAGCCTCCGCGTCTCAAACAAGGTGGGGTGGGTCTCACAGCGTATTCAGCGTCTCTGCTATAGGTTGAATATCCCTGGCGGCGAGGAGAACCCTTGGCAAAGTTTCCTGTGGCTTCGCCCCGACCGCCGCTCCTGTGCTAACCTTCCCGATGTCTGTGATAGATAGGGTTGTCGATTATTGTGCCCGTGGTCGCCCCTTTCGCGCTCGCACTCGGATATGGTTCTGGAAGTGCAGCCCGCGCCCTGGTCTTGATGAGTCAGTGTGCAAAGGCAGAGGAGTTTGCTCCTTTACCGGCAAGCCCCACCTGGAGCTCTCCGGTTGTCTTTCTGGGGGTGGCTTTTTCACCCGTCTCAAAAACGCCTATCCCCCCGCCCTTTGCGCACTCCTGGCTGTCACGCTGCGCAGACCGTGTATAGCTCTGCAGTCCACCGAAAGATGGAAACGAATGCGGGGCTAAGCCCCAGCACAATGCTTGAGTGATGGATTTTATTTCAGGTTGAAGTATGGCAGATCTGTGTCGCACTAGCCAGCCTAGCTTGCCCGTGCTTCGTTCGAATCCCCAAGCAGTCTGAGCCACTGGCAAAATAAAGCGATCATGTAAGGGATGCACGAGAATGATTGCTAATGTCTGTCGCCTTCTCGCTCGAGGCACTTCTATCGGCCCACGCCAGCCCAATGCCGCCTTTTAATGGTA
>CAUYUJ010017781.1:157500-167500 GCA_963575745.1 Prorocentrum cordatum
GTGCAAGCTGTGTAGTGCAAGCTTTGCGGTGCAAGCTGTGTGGTGCAATCAACGTGGAGCACGCTATGCTGTGCAATGTGTTGCATGCGATGTCGTGTAATCTATCTTGTGCAACATACATGGTGTCAGCCATGCGGTGCTTGCATTGTGCAATATGCTATGTGGTGTAAGCTATGTGGTGAAAGCTACTGTGGTAAGATGATTGTGTGCAAACTACGAGGTGCAATCTATGCTCACGGGGCGCCCACGAGGCGCCCACGACCGGCCACCAGTCAGGCACAAGGCGAAGCTCCAGCGGACCCACCCAGCGCACGGGGCGCCCACGAGGCGCCTACGACCAGCCGCCAGCCGGGCAGCAGGCAAAACCCTGGCGGACCCGTTCAATTCTTCGGGTAAGACAGGCAAGAACCCGCAAGTGCAAGCACCCCTGCCCTCTTGGAAGCCCGGCCGCAGGAGCCTCGGCCGGCGAAGGCGATCGCCGAGGGGCCGAGCGCGGAGCTGGAGGCGGAGAGGGCGGCGGAGGGAACGGAGTCGCAGAGGCTTCAGGCGGACCAGCATCTGACGACCGTGAAGCTGAGGCTGCTCATCAGGGCACAGGACGGAGTCACCCGCCTCCCTCTGCCCCCCCCCCCACCCTTCCCTCCTCTGTGCGCCCCTCCTCCCCCCGCACCTCACCTCTCCCCCCCCTCCCATCTGCACGCCCTCCCCGCCACCCCTGCGGGATCTTGACTCCGGGGTGCCACGCGACTGACTCACACCCCCAGGGGCGCGAAGATCGTCGCGCCTCGCGCTTCGCGGTGTGGGGATGGACGGCCTCTGGTCTCCAGGGTGTTCGGCGCGAGGGCGCGAAGGCAGCCGTGCCTCGTGCCCTGCGCGGCGCGGAGCCCGACGTCCGGCTATGCCCTAGGCACCACCCGCCTCCCAGCTCCGTTGCCGGCCCGCTGCCCTCGCCGCGCTCCCGGCGGAGCTGGCAGGCCCGAGCCCCGAGGCCGTGCGGCTCGATATGGAGCCCGATGTTCTCCGCGCCGACGTAGCCGATGCATCGCCGATGTCGCGGATGCATCGCCGGTGCAGCGGCGATGCATTGGCGATGCATTGGCGATGCGGCGCGATCCTCCGGCTCTATCTACTGGGACCCCTTAGAGGGAGACCTCTACCTGCTGCCGCTGCCTCAGTCGAGGGAGCGCAGACACGAATCAGGCCGCGTGGGTGTGCGACGGGTCCCGCTTCCATGCAGAATCGGCGCGCTTCGTCACCAATCTGGGCGGTAATGGAGTACCTCAGTTCTTCTTTGGGCTGTTGTCTTCTATTCTCCAGTTACACTATCTACATATATGTGGGATTACATTACATACATACGTAATTGCATGTGTTGCGTATCATAAGTGGGGACCGCCACACAACGGTCGCCGCAGCTCTTCGAGTTGCGTGGTGTCCTCACACGCCTACGGATTGGGGACACAGCTTGGCTCCGGTCCCCGCCGGCACGGCGAGGGCGGAAAGCAGCCGGGAAGATAGCACAGTGGGAACGGCAAAATCGGAAGTTGTGGCAACAGATTATGGGCGGCGCCAAGCCGGACGACGACCGAGAAGCCATCGAGCAAACTACCAAAGCGCTCGGCAAGGCCATCCAAGGGTGCAAGAACGAGCGTGTCAAATGCTGGCGGAAGAGGCTCCAGGCAGATGGTCTTGGGAAGACCACAGCAGCTTGGATCCGGAACGCAGTGAGCACCTACCACAACGTAGCGGTGCAGGACGACACCAAGAGCGACCATGACAGCGGGAACTTACAACTACACGACGACTCCACGCCCGCCAACTACTTTTCACAAGACGCGGTGGAAAGAATACGAGACCACTATGAGCAGCACTTCGCGGAATGCGACCGTGGCAACGATGTGGACGGGTATTTCTACCACTATGACGACTACATTGAGGAGGCACGCCAAGATGTTCAACGAGCACAGGAGCAGCACGACCATAGAGCACGACGCGCCATGGCAGCCCTTGGCTGCTGGGACCACTGGGCGCCACCGGCGGCAGCATAATTCCGCCACATGCTACACGGAGGCACAGCAGCAGGGCCAGACCAATGGGCGCCTTCGGAGCTCATGCCCCTCCCGGAGGAGGCACTGGAAGAGCTGGTTGACCTCTGCACATAGTCTGAGTACCACGGATGGCCGTCGCAACACCTGCAGTGGCGCCAGGTCCACCTACCCAATGTCCCAGACACAGCACTCCCAAGCCTGACCCGACTACGCCCTATCGCAATCGCGAGCGCCGTGGTCCGCGCTTGGCACAGATGGAGGGCAGACCAACTGGCCACCTACCTCAGCCCAGCTTTCCTGCCCACGCAGGGGGGCGGTCTCAAAGGGCGAACCCTCGAATCCCTCATCGAGCCATGCCTCTCGCTCATTGAGGAGACAATCGCGGCGAACAGGTACGACGACGAGGACGGCTCGCTGACCGAGGAGGAGCAGCGGCTGCTTCGGGAGCGTCAAACGGAGCTGCACGTCAAGTCGTGGGATTATGCCTCCGCGTTCGACAGGGCTTCCCCCCGGGTCGTCTGCGAGGGCTGGTCGCGACTCGGAGTACCGTCCAGAATCACCAACAGTATCGAAGCGATCTGGACCTCTTAACACCACGGACAATTCTGGTTGAAGACAGTCTGCCACAAGGGAATTCTAGTTGAAGACAGTCTGCCACCCTGCTCATGGGGCCACTACGACGGCAAGCTGCTCTGCACCCGCGAGCAATCTTTTGCACCTTCGCGGACGACCGCACGGCGGCCACGACAGAGGCCCAAAAACTACGGAGCATCGAGGAGGAGTGGGAGCTGCTGGAGTCGGTCACCGCGCTGCGCACCAACGACAGCAAGGCGCAGTCCTTCACGATGCTACCGCACCAGTGCGACAACCACCACCTGCAGAGCAAGAAGACGAAATGCCTCGGAATCGACTTCACGATGCAACGCGCGGCGCTCGCGACCAGAGAGCGAGGCAAGCTTGAAGAGGCACTTGCCCGCATGGAGCGGATTGCGTGCCTGCCCCTGAGCATGCGGCTGCGCGCGACCGCGGTGAGCACCATCGCGCTGCCGGTGTCGAGCTGGGCACTAGTGGTGACGCCACCGACAAAAGGAGCTATCCAGGACCATCTACGACAAGCACGAATGGCTGTGACCCTGCGGAAATGGCCCCGGGCAGCTCCCGAACTACTTCGACTGGTAGTAATGGGGCATAGCACCGACCTGCGGTACCACTTGTGCCGGCGAGCGCTACAACTTCTGAACAGCAGACTACGTCGACAGGGGCCTGGGGCACTTGCGCTTTGGGACAAGATCACGATCAAGACCGACACGCGGGGGCCACTCCACGCCTACCGAGCACGCTTGGCATCGCTTGGAGCAGAGCGCAGCGACGACGGCCTCTGGAGAGGCCCGGCGGGAGAGCTTCGACTTACCGACAGAACAGACCGACAGCTCCACGAGCTACGACTCATACTCCGATTCCACGAATGGGCAATCCTACAGGTCCGGAACCGGCGGGAGAGCCCCATGGCGGCCGGAGTGCCCTTCCCAGCTGCTGCCGTGCGCGCGGCACAAGAAGCACGGAAAGCTAACCGAACCCTCGCCTCACACATCGCCGCCGTCCTCTGCGGCTGCGTGGTCTCGGACGCCCTGCTGCAGTCCAACCAAGGCGAGGAGGTCTCGACCACCTGCGACCACTGCGGTGAGCAGCACGTCCCGACACTCGACCACATGTTCTGGGTGTGCACAGCCAACGCCGACCTCCGGCAGGGTATCGCGGTACCAACGGCTGACCTCACCCGCCGGTTGGGCTGGCCGACAGAGGACCTCACCAGGAGGACCACGACCACTTGGACAAAAATGGTGTTGGCTCTGGCAAGCATGCGGCAGCGTGCGCTGGACCACCGACACAAGAAACCACAGGCACCCAATTCCTCCGACCATGGTTTATAACCGTTCTCAATGGTTATTATTTGGATCGCGTGTGTCATCAATTTGTTTATGTTGTATTTCAGTTATTCTTTGGGCTGGTGTCTTCTATTCTCCAGTTACACTATCTACATATATGTGGGATTACATTACATACATACGTAATTGCATGTGTTGCGTATCATGAGTGGGGACCGCCACGCAACGGTCGCCGCAGCTCTTCGAGCTGCGCGGTGTCCTCACACGCCTACGGATTGGGGACGCAGATTGGTTATACCCCCCTCGTGTTTCAAGAGGACCTTGCCCGATCCGTGTATTCCTCTGGCTTCGCGGGGTGCACGTCCAGAATGTGTAGAGAGAGAGAGAGAGAGAGAGAGAGAGAGAGAGAGAGAGAGAGAGAGAGAGAGAGAGAGAGAGAGAGAGAGAGAAAAACAAAATAGTGTGTGTGTGTGTGTGAGAGTGTGCGCGGGTGTGTGTATGTGTGTGTGTATGTGTGTGTGTGTGTGTGTGTGTGTGCGTGTGTGTTTGGGCCCTCCTAGGAGCCTTTCAGAAGTTTCTTGGGGCCTGTCTGGGGTATCTTGCGGCTGTCTAGGGGCTCGCTGGGCGCCCGTTGGGGCCTTTTGGGGGCGCCTGGGGCCGTCTTCGGGCGCTGTTGGGCCGTCTGGTGCCTTCGGGGGCCGCCTTGGGGGCCTCTCTGGACCGTCATGGTGCCCCTTGGGGTCTCCAGGAGCCGTCTTGGCGGTCTCTTGGGCCGTCTTGAGGCCCACTTGGGCCGTCGGAGGGCCGTTTGGGCCCCCCCTTGGGCCACCTTGAGGCCCTCCTGGGCCGTCCTGGGGACCTCTTGATGGCTTCTTGGGCTGTCTAATGTCTATCTTGGGTGCATTTGGGGCTGTCTTGGGGTGTCGGAAGCCGTACAACGCGAGAACGGTCAAATCGGTCAACAACCTATGGCAACCACTGTTTTTCGCCTCTGGAGGCCCACTTGAGAGTTCTCTTGCTGCTCTCTTCGGCCGTCTTGAAGGCCTTTTGGACCGTTTTGGGTCCTCCTCGGCCGTTTTGGGGTCATCTTGGGCTGTTCCGACACCCACCAGAGCCATCTCGAGGCACTCTTCTATTCTCAAGGAGCAAGGAGCCCTAGAAGTAATGGCCATTGTTTTTCTTAAGGTTCGTTTTATGCGTTTTTGAGCCCTCAGAAACGAGGTCCACCACCTTTGGTCCATGGATGGGGCGTGGCCCTGGTGGGGGTTTATGGGGGGTACATTATCCTCATAGGCTTGTCCTATATGAGTCCTAGCTTATCATAAGCAAGTGGTCTTTAGCACCCCCTCCGTTTTCCAATGGCACCCCCCTCCATTTCCAATGCCCCCCCCTCCCCTACCATTTTTCCACTGCCCCCCCCTTCTTTCCAATGAGCCCCCCAGCTATTTCCAATCTCGAGCCCTATGTATTCCTATGGGTTCCTATGGGTCGTATGTATTCCCATGCTTGCTTGCTCGTGCTTGCTTGCTTGCTTACACTTGCTTGCTTGCTTGCCTGCTTGCTCTTGCGTGCTTGCTCTTGCACACTCACTTGCACGTGCTTGATTGCTCTTGCGTGCTTGCCCGCGCCTGCTTGCTCTTGCTTGCCCTTGCTTGCTTGTTCTTGATCGCTGGCTCTGACTTGCTTGTTCTTGCTCGCTTGCGCTTGCTTGCTTCAGCTTGCTTGCTTGCGCTTGCTTGATTTTGCTGCTCCCGTCCTCCTCCCGTCCTGCTCCCGTCCTCCTTTCGTCCTCCTCCCATCCTCCTCTCGTCCTCCTCCTGTCCTCCTACCTATTTGGAGTCAACGCTGGCTGATCTATTCAACAATGCACATTGTTAGCCAGTGTGTACTCCAAACACTGACTTCTTGGTATCTAAGCATTGCAGTCTAGGTGGTGCAATCAATCTGGTGTATTCTAGGTTGTGCAACTTGTGTGGTGCAACCTATTTGGTTCAGAGCAACGCAACGCAATGCAAAGCAATACGAACACTTGCAAATCAATGCAAAGCGATGCAACGCAATGCAAAGCAATGCACATGAATGCAAAGTATCGCAGAGCAATGCGAAGCAATGCCAAGGAGTGCATAATGGAATGTACTGCAAAGCAGTGCAAAAACAATGCAAAACAATGCGAAGCAATGCGAAGCAATACAACGCAATGCAACGCAATGTAAAGCTGGCGGCGACGAGGCGGCGGGCGGCGACGAGGCCGCGACGGCGGTCACATGGTGGCCAGAGCGGCCCGCAGGCCCAGGCGACGGGCGGCGACTGACGTCGACGAGCAGCGACGAGGCGGCGACGGGCGACGGCGGCCACATGGCGGCCAGAGCGGCCCGCAGGCCCAGTCGACGGGCGGCGATGAAGCGGCGACGGCGGCCACATGGCAGCCAGAGCGACCCGCAGGCCCAGTTTCTCAGAAGACAAGTATGAACCTCTAAGCGCAATCACTGTTTGGGGAATAACGTGTCTATTGGCATCATTGGATGCAGTACATGTTGCATTACGGCCTTCGCGGAAAACGCTGCCGCTCTGCACGTCACCTCTGCACGTGGATACGGTATCCACGCCCATGCGCCAGATCTTCGGATCTGTAATTCATGTTAGCGTCTGCCGCCCGCGTCTTTGGCCGCATGCATGAGAGGGGGCGAATCTCTGATGCCAGAGTGCATGCGCTTGTGCCGCCTCGGGAACGGATATCGTGTCCATATCCTTCGTCGGTTGCAGCTCCCGTCAGGTCACGCTCAGCATCGGCGCTGGCGTCCCCTTCCTTCCAACGTGGCCACTGGCTCACTTCGCGCGGAGTGGGCGGCCGGAGACGCGGATGCGGCGGGGTCGCGCGGCCCCCTGCGGCCGACGCTGGCGTGGACGTTCTTTGTCGTGAGGTTTCTCTCTGGGGGCCGGCTGCCGGCCGCGGGGGGCCACCTGAACTCAGCCACGCGCAGAGGGGGGTGGGGGGAGGGCTTCTTAGAAGCACCCCTGCTTCTTAGAAGGCGCGGGCCTTATCCATTGATGTAAGGCCGGCGCCTTCTAAGAAGCAGCCTCCTCCTAAGGAGCCCTTCCCCCCCTCCCTCCACCCCCTGGTGCGCGCCGCCAGACCTACCCTGACACGTCGGTTAGCGAATTGGCCGTTTTCGGTTCGCGAGAGGGTGTCGCGGCCGTCATTTTTGCGGGTCCAGGTCGGTCGGTTTCGGTCCCGCGCCGTGTTCACTATAGGGTGGTTCATTGAGGGGCGGTTCGTCCACCGCCGAGAGACTGTGCCGACAGCTTTTGAGGGGGCCTCCGAGCGCGGAGAGATCGTTCCAGGTCGAGCGGCTCGCGGCGAGCCGTCGGAGGCCAGGGCCCGCGCCAACCAAGGCAGGAGCCTGCCGCGGACATCTCTCCGCCTCGGGCGAGCCCAGCGAGGTCGGGAAGGGAGGGGAGGGAGGGTTTGGCAATCGCAAACATGGATCAAGGGGGCGTGGATTTCCGTTGAGTCGGGCCTGTCCTGTCCCTGTATAGGAGGAGTAACAAAACATAGAAATAACATAGTCTGGGGACGATTTTTTGATCATTTTTGAATATCTTAGTGCATTTTTTGATTATTTTTATTTTCTCATCCAAAATCGGCCTGTAGGGGAACAGGCCCGACTTAAGATTAGCGACGGGTTGTTGTCGTTTTTTGTTTCCCATATCCTAAGATGGGGTTCTTGGTATTACTCGGACGCCGCCGTCTCCAGAGAGAACCCACCTACTCATACACAGACTCACTCATACTCAGACCTACTCGTACTCATACCTTCTCATGGTCTGGCTTACTCAACACACAACATGCAGGCCTACTCATACTCAGACTTACTCATGCTAGGATTCCTTCATACCCAGACTTACTCATAACCAGACTCGTTCCCAGACCTGCTCATACACAGACTTACTCATACTCAGACCTACACATACTCAGTCCTTCTCATAGTCTGAGTTGCTCAACGCACGGACTGAGACCTACTCATACTGAGACCTAGTCATACTCAGACTCGCAAGGGGAGCCGCCAGGGGTGTTTTCACGGGCCCGTTCGCGGCCAGTTTGTGGGGTTGTCTCAGGCGGTCTGGTCGTTTTCATGCCCAACATCCTTTGCTTTTCGCGGCCAGTTTGTGGGGATGTCTCAGGCGGTTTGCTTATTTCATGCCCAACATCCTTGGCTTTCAGACTAGATTTTGAGGATGTCTCAGGCGGGGCGCTGGTGTCCGCATCCCTTAGGAGAGCCGCCAGGGGGTAGGACACGGGCCCGTACGCGGCCATTTTGCGGGGATGTCTCAGGCGGTTTGCTCGTTTTCATGCTGCGACGAAGGAAATGAGGCGTGCTGCTGCCTTGGGTCGTGCTCCGGCACGTACCCTCTGGGACGCACGGAGAAAGGAGTCGAGGCGTGCTGGTCCCTTGGGGCGTGCTTTAGCACGTACCCTCTGGGACGCACGGAGGAAGGAGTCGAGGCGTGGTGGTCCCTTGGGGCGTGTTCCGGCACGTACCCTCTGGGACGCACGGAGGAAGGAATCGAGGCGTGCTGGTCCCTTGGGTCGTGCTCCGGCGCGTACCCTTTTGGGGCGCACGGAGGAATGAGTCGAGGCGTGCTGCTCCCTTGGGTCGTGCTCCGGCACGTACCCTCTGGGACGCACGGAGGAAGGAGACGAGGGAGCATGCGTCCTGGTCCCTTGGGTCGTGCTCCGGCACGTACCCTGTGGGACGCACGGAGGAAGGAGATGAGGCGTGCTGGTCCCTTGGGTCGTGCTCCGGCACGTACCCCCTGGGACGCACGGAGGAGATTGCAGGAATTAATCAGAGGAGCGGCAACGCTCATGAACAGACGCACGCCGAGGCTTCTCTTTCTTGACCCCGGCAGGACTGCGGAGTCAGTCGTAGTCAAACGCTCATGAACAGACGCTCGCTATGGCATGACATACAACATGAGATGCACATATGGGGAGCTCCACGCAGTGAGTATTTTTCCTTGTTTTGCCGATCGGCGCGGGCCCCAAAGCCCCCCCTAGGAGTAGACCTTGCCTGTTTTTTGGTGCCTGTCTCGAGCAGGTGGAGCCTCTCCCCTTTAGGGCGCACCGCTGCAAACAGTCGCACTATGCAGAGGTCTGGAGCCAGACCCCCCCCCTCATCCCCCCCTCTTCGCCCAATGTCGAAACGCAGAATAAAAAAACGCTCACTAGCGACGGTTTCCGTTTCCATGGGAAATCGCGGATTTGTGCCGCCGAGCGAGGCGGCACCGGCCGCATTTTAGGGAGGGCACCTCCCCCGATCCATGGACTTGGCGACCGCGAGCCGATCCATGGACTTGGCGACCGCGAGCCAAATCCATGGATCGCTAGTCCATGTTTGCGCGTCCCCGGGAGGGGGGTGGGACGTCGGTGTCAGGGTGGCGGGAGTGCGGGGTGGAGGGGGATTAAAGGAGAGGGATTCGAGAGGGGTGGGAGAGGGGAGGGGGGGGGATGTGAGGGAGAGGAGAGAAGGGAGGGCACGGAAGGTAAGAGGACGGGTGGGAACAGGAGGGGAGGAGGAGGAGGAGGAGGAGGAGGAGAGGAGGAGGAGGAGGAGGAGGAGGAGGAGGAGGAGGAGGAGGCGGAGGAGGAGGAGGAGGAGGAGGAGGAGGAGGAGGAGGTGGAGGAGGAGGAGGAAGAGTCTTACCAACGACGCTTTTTCGAATCGGTGTGATTTCGGTCGAAAATGCGCGCCTGGCGCTGGGTTAATTCTGTCGGGAACGGCAGAACAAGGCTGTACAGGCTGGACGAGGATTGGCTGGATGAGGATCAGCAGCTTCAGCGGCAAGAGGAGGATCAGCAGGGCGAATCTGATCATGCATTGTGAGCAGGATGAGGGAGAAGATCGAGGAGGGGAGGGGCAGGCGATAGAAGGCATAAAGCCAGGACCAGGAGAGGATGAGGGGTTGGAGATGGGGTTGGAGTTGGGGGAGGATGAGGAGGAGAAGTGATCAGACATAGCGGGGAGGATAGTAGGGAGGATGGGGAAAGGTGGGATGATATGTGAA